>SNQJ01S0143636.1:0-24425 GCA_010110895.2 Picea sitchensis
TTGAATCATTGTTGATTCCAATAAATTGTGCATGGGTTAAGTTGTCATAATGGGCGACTATTTAAAAAGAATGGATCGACTTTGACCATGGTGAAGAAGAAAATGGATAGAGTTTGATCTCACCATACAGTTTCTACAGTAGTACGGCAATTTGCATCCAATGCTAACCACCTAGCATTGCTAGACAGAAAATTGTTTGTTTTCTTACCATGTAATCCCAACCTTGACCTTGCCTTCGGTCCTGTTAGCACAAATTTCTGCACTTAAAGTAAATATGAATAACTCTGTAGATCAGCAATTAGAAATATGTGTAAATTTTAGGAGAAACTGCCCAATGCGTCACTCGCAGAACTCCTCTCTGTTTGGGCTGGTGCTTGCCAACCTTAAAGGGGGTGTCCCTAACTCTTCTTGTGCTGCATTTAACCTGTAAATCTGTAATAAAACACAATATAACAGCACAAGAAAGGATCTTTGGTTTGCGATTAAACAACCAATGGGGTTACAATAATTGATTTGATAAATGTTGCTGGAATTTCCTTCAATGTTAGCTTCAAAAGTAATGGAACGAAAAAAAGATTGAAAATGCTAATAAGTGGAAGATTCTAGCCAAATAAAAGGCTGAAAACTTATAAAACATTGCACAAAAACCCATCAAGATACCAACAAACCTTGAGAGCCGGATATGAGCATAACAAAGCTTTATTTTGCATAAACCAAAAGGCTGATTGTGCCAAAGAAAACAAACAAAATTGGTACAATGATGTTTCCTGCAGAAGAATGTAGAAGCTAGAAGAGAGAAAGGAGAAAAAGTGAATGAGTATGCTGCTGCTGAAGAAGATCCAACCTCGAGACAATAGAGAACCTATGCTTGTATTGATTCCCCCCCCCTATGTGCATTAGTGAGAAAGGAGGTTGAACCAAGCATGCAAGTGATGCACATTGATGGTTGAGTTGAGTGAACTTGCCATCCCACTATCATCAAGTGGAGGTATGTCTTAGTCCAAGTGAGTGTGAACTTTGTTAATATGGAGAAGAGTAGAGTGTCTCCACAATTGACAATCCATTCTTGTGAATTGGAGGACCAATATGCAGAGTGCATAACAAGATGTGCATTGTAAGATGGATCCATTAGGTGCTGCAAGACCCTTATAAGATCTAAAATATAGATTAGGGTTTATGCATCTAGAACCCCTAGAAAAACCATTAAAAATAATGATCCAAAGAAACCCTAGTTTCACACCCTAAGATATGATGCCTCTAACCAATAGTTTTTCATATTAGCTAATAAGGTGAAAGCATAAGGTTCACACCTGCTTTGAAACCATGTTGAGGTTATAAGGGTTAGGGAGAGATTTGTGCCTCCCAAAGTGCACTAGAGAGAGATAGGTCCAGTGTGATAGAGAGAGTGGAAAGGCCAAGCACAAGTGTGTTGAATCATAGTGCACAAGTGTGCCCAAGAGAAAAGGCCAACTACAAGAAAAAAAACCTAAATATAAGTTCCCTCAGGTTTATCACACTTTGTATATTAGATCAAGAAGATCACAAGAAGATATGCTACAAATGAGAGCTTGAGTTGTGTGTTTATATACAACTCAAGTGAGATGGCCTCCCAAGAGGGCTTATGAGTCCAAATAACAAGGGGACACACCCGAAGATGAATATTGAGTCTAGATATCAAGTTTGACTAGGCTGACCTAAATGACACCTAGTAATATGATAAAGGAATATAGATTATAGAAAATAGAATATGGCCTTAGCCATAAATACAAGTACATTGATACATGGGTCGTGGCCACATGTACAAATTACACTAATACTTCCAATAGTTTTGCATAATGTAGAATAACTTCCTTTGCCAAAAAAAAGTACCATGTCTTTCAAACGTCTTTGGACACTGTTAATATCACATAATATATTTAACTAATAAAAATGTCAAACAAGTGATCCAAAAGCACCACCAAACGACAAAATTGCCATAACTTGCCTCAAAATCAACTTAAAGCTGAATTTGTAAGTAAAGATTGTATTAATAATACTAATTACGCATTGCCATATTCACAATGTTCTACTCTCGAAGTCATAATATCATACCAATTTTAGTAATAAAACTTTGAAAAGGACATTGCTTTGTCCTTTTATGGAGGCTTTTAACATAACTACCTCTTTTGTTATGGTTGTCTCAATGGTTAATAATATCCCTTCAATATCCAACTAAGCAGATACACTATTTCTAATCATTTAACATTAAATGCAACTACAATGTCTTTAACAAGATAATATGTTAATCACAATCTAGCTTTTTAAATTTGGAGAAAAAAAGTTTGATGGGCTTGTGACACATTTTGTTCAATAATTGATTTTGATCACTACCCAGGAATATTATAAACAATATTTTGAGTTCCATTGTGCCTATTTTATGAAAATTACCTTACCATATAAAATAGTTATGTTTTGCCTAACATGTTTGGAACTATTGTTACCATACCATTTGGAGAAAGAAAGTTTGATGGGTTTATTTAAGAATTAGAGGCACCTTTTGTTCAATTATTGATTTTGATCACTACCAAGGAATATTATAAACAATATTTTGAGTTCCATTATGCCTATTTTATGAAAATCAACACACCATATAAAATAGTTATGTTTTGCCTAGCATGTTGGAACTATTGTTACCATACAATTTAGTTTGAGCTCCAATATAGCAAGAATGGTTGTTTAAAGAAGCTTCCTTAAGGTTTCTTAAAGTGTTACTAGTTGATGATGTGTATTTTAGTGCTTTCCATTAACATAAGCTTTGAATTAATCAAAATTTTCCGCTTTCCTCAAAAGAATATTACGAGTCCAATACCATTACCACTTGTTATTTCCCAAGTGGTGTGAGGATTATTATCCTCAAAAGAGTATTATGGGTCCGGCTACAACAAAATCTAGCACTCCTAATGTGTGAAAGTCCCAAGTACAAGGTGTTAGTTTGTGTAATTACATAGTGCTACCCACTATTACCAGAATAACATTTACTCACTCCTAAGGTTGATTCCTCCCCAACTCAAGGAGGGTTATCCTTATGGAAAATTACTAAATCTAAATAGGTAGATGTGACTCTATGATGTCTATAGGACTAATGTTTTAATTTGTAATATTATTGATCCAAGTGGATCTGAGAACGCTAAAAAATTGATAGTCTCAAATGCTGATGGAAATGACTCCATTGCGTAGAGCTCGACGAGAGCTTTCCAACACAACTTGAACGGACTCAAACAAACACCGTATGATGAAGATATGGTCTTATGAAGTTTTGGCCAAATAGGGAAAATGAAGACAGAGCTACCACGTGGTATCATTAGAAGGATGACACGTGGCAATATGGATGGACACATGGCAACACAGATGCTGACGTGGCACTGTACAGACATGACATGCAGACTGTACGGATGCTGACATGGACTATACGGGTGTTGATGTGACATTGTATAGATGTGGACGTGACATTGTACAGATGATGACGTGGCAGTACGATAGGTTGACGTGGCAATACAACAAGTTGACGTGGCAGGCTGATTGGGCATACGACAATTGGCGTAGCAGGTCGACATAGCGCTAACTGTGTGTTGATATGGCAGGTGAATGTACAAAAGGTAGACCAGTCTGAAAGTGACCCATGGACTAATAAAATGGTGCCACGTGGCACTCCATATTTTCCCAATATGGCCTATGTCAAAATTTTGTTATGTTATTGTTATCCCCATTTTGTGGAATAACTAAGGAGATTATGTCTCGAGGCCCTCAGGTTGCAGATATGAAGTGTCAAGAGACTACATGACTAGCAATATCATTTTGCACAAATGGAGACCCTTCTCACCACCACATAGGTCGTAGATTTTCAGATGGCATCCACCACACCAACTAGCTTCCGAGAGGTAATGGGCCTTGCTCCATGAGGTACAAGTCATGTATTATGGTAAGTGTCATTTCAATATTTGCGGCATTTGAGTATGTTGTATCTTACACTGCTTTAGATTTCATGGCATATGCTTGGACATTATCCCTGCTTTAGCTTGGTGGTTGAGATTGTGCCCTAGTAAGTGGTCTTCCTTGGGGATAGGTTTGGTACTAGGAACTCTCTTGAAGAACCATCGTACCGTTCCCAACCATACTTACCACTTTCCTGTTGATTTTTCATAAGCATTAGGTTAAGCATGAAGTTCATTCCATTTTATCATTTAACCATAACCATAAATGTCGCAACAACCAAGATCACAAGAAGAAGTACCATGCACAAGAACACAAAATGTATCCTGGGAAACCCTTCTCAACAAGTGAAGAAAACCTAACTAAATCCTTTTCTATAATCTTCAAGAGAAAGACATTTACCACCAAGAAAGACCTAGCACACAAGAGGGTGCTCAAACCCTAGATCTCTAGTGCCCAAGAGAGGTGTGCACCTTTTGCCAAAGAAGTGTACTTGCTGAAATTTCCAAACACATAAGAAAGATATGTTTCTACAATGGGAAATTTCCCTTTACTTATATTAGACTTGTCATATCAACTGAAGTGTCTATTGGCACAACAGGGCCGACCTCTCTAAGACATAATAATAATAATAATAATAATAATAATAATAATAATAATAATAATAATTATTATAATTAATATTATCCAGATTAATTATCTTTTACATTTGTTATTAGACACAATAGGGTAGGGTTGACCTATACCCTTTACATAACAATTAGGGTTACAGGCAGGTAGCAAAGGATATGATACACCCACTAGTGCTCATCCACTAGGGGCACATCCATAGGGATGTCATAGCTCTAATTCACTGCATTACACAGAAGAACCAAATCTTCACACATTCACCTGTGCTCGTCCACATGCACGTCCACTCTACATATCTTCTTTCCCATTGCCTCACACAGGAGAATCATCTGGAATCTTCAAATCAACTCTGTTGCTTAGAGGAGGCTAATACATCATCTTCATTTCTGTTCTCATGACGATGCACCCAACACTTTGGGATTTCACACGTTCACCTTGTGCTCAGCCATAGGCATGTCCTAACTCAACAGATCACCTTTCCCACTGGATAATCATCTGAACTTCTTCTCAACTCTCTGAATGGAGGAGGTCATCTCTACGTTCCTAGATCTGTCTTAGGCAAGAACCACGTACCCTTCTTAGGGGCTTTCTCTAAGGTTTGTAAGTCGAGAGAAAGACTTCACATAACTGCAATGATCCACACCTCATAGGTTTGTAAGCTGGAGAATGTCTCACATAGCTGCAATCATCAGCACTCCCTCTCAGCTAGGGAGGCATTCTTTATCATGCTAAGTCTCATACGGATGTACTCTGAATTTTGTTTTTGGCTAGAGTCATCAATACTCCCTCTCAACTAGGAAGGCGTTCTTCACCAAGTAAATGTCTGCAGTCTGCTCAGGTGTAGGAAGGCACTGGAAGAATACAATTTTCCTTTGCATCATATCTTTGACATAAGGATATTTCATCTCATCGTGTTTCAATCCATTAGGAAACACTGGGTTCTTTAAGGAGCTTTATACACAACTCTTGGTTATCATCGTAGGGTCCATATCGTAGTTAAGTAAATCTGTTAGAAGTTTGTGAAGCCACATTGCTTCGCACTCACTGCTATATACTCTGCCTCTATGGTACTCAAGGTCACATGGTTTTGTTTCTTGCTGCATTAGGAGACCATGGCAAACTTCATGGTAGAACATCAACCATATGTGCTCTTTCGGTTCACTGTACTTTCTACCCAATTTGAATCATCATATCCTGCAAACTCAAGTTCATACTGGAGGCATATCTCATGCCATATCCAACTGTGCCTCGTATATACGTGTTTTGCTGTCGTCTAGTGAGTCTGTCTTGGTTGAATCATGAAATGACTAAGCCCATTCACTGCATGGCATGAATCAAGTCTGGTGTTAACCAGATACATCAATGATCCAAACAACTGTGGATCAGTCTTGTTTGAATCATCATCAATATTCTTATTTAATACTCCCACTGTATGTTTTCCTTGATGATTTAGGAAAATCTCATTAGTCCTCTGTCATACTTCTTACTCCAAGAAGTGGTGTACCATACTCATATCTTTCTTCTCGAAATCAGAAGTCAAGGCCTACTTGAATTCAACAATAAGGATTTTTGAATAAGTCATCAAAATCAGGCTCTCATTACCAACACTATAACAATATAGGTTTGGATCAGCAACACTCTTGCCAAAAAAAACAAACTCATCAAGAATCCATTCATCTAATATAGTTTCCAACTCATGGATGGTAGTACGGATGGAGGTGTATCGGGCTTACTGAATGAAGTGTCATATCATAGACAAATCCCTCTGTTTGTGAGAAACCTCTGGCTATAGATCTTGCTTTGTATTTCTCGACACTTCTATCAGCTGCATGCTTGATCTTATAGATCCACTTGGAAGTCATCATTGACTTCTCTTCTGGTCTCTGAACAATATCTTATACATAATTCTTTTAGGACATACTAGTATGCTTCTGTTATGGCATCTTGCCATATCTGTTCTCTTGTTACTTTTCAAAGACAAGGAGGCTCAACATCAATGGAGTGGCTCATGACTGAAGGATAACTTGAGAATCTCTTTTGCTTTCTCAGGACGTGCCTTGAGAGATTTGTATGTTTATCTACCTCTTTGTAGAGTGAGTTTAGGTAGCCCTTTTACACCCTACTGCAATATCTCTGAATATATCAACTGGAACAATTGGATCAATTTGAGTAAGGTCTGTCTCCCTCTGAACTGCTGAAGGGGGGAGAAATTATTTGTTTCACTGACAATCTTTATTTGTGATTCTATGGATCTTTGAAGGAGTATCTCTTATTCAAGGACGACGTTTCTGGTTGTTCTTCTATAATAAACAATTTAAATATGGTTTGGACTCCCGTACCAGGGATAATGGTCCAAGTCTTTGAGAGCTCTTGTACTAGGAATAATATCCTTCATTTATTAGAAAAATGCAAGCAACTTATAAAATTATAGATCAAAAGATTTACCTAGTTTGTAGCCATATCCTTTTAGAGGAAGTACTTCTCCTCTCTCTTCTCTTCACTCACTTGAGGTAAATCTGGATCAATGTCAACAGTGGAAGCATATTGTCTTCCCTTCTTCCTGGTTGGACAGTTTCTTGCAATGTGTCCATACTTGTCACATTCGAAGCACTAAATTTCTGAAGCATCTCTTCTTTGATAACCTGGATTGGATGAAGGATTTTCACCTTTAAATGTTTGCCTGCAATTTCTTTTGAATCTTCCTCCCTTCTTTATATGAAGTGCAAGAGCATGATTTTCTTCTCAAGAATCCTCCACTCCTCTGTTTCTAAGTCTAAGTTCTTCTTGAGTGCAATCTATCCATAGTCGATCAAGGGTTGGTAGGGCTTCTCTTCCACTGATACTTTGAATGAAAGACTCCCATGATTTTGGAAGATTTTGGAGAGTGGTTAAGACAATTTCTCTATCAGACATGATTTCCCCAATGGTCTCTAGTTGTTCTTTAATCTCTGATAACTTCATAAAGAAGAGTGCAACTAAGTCACCCTTTGTCATCTTGGTACTTTGAAGTTGACTCTTTAAGGTAAGAGCTCTGAGAGTGTTTTCACTTTCAAACATTCCTTTTAAAAGTTCATACATGTCATAGGTTGTCTTCAGATTGGCAATACAAGGCAAGCGGTGATCTCTTACTGAGTAGATGATTATTTTTCTTGCTTTGACATCTTCTTCCTTTCTTATCTTCTTCTCTATATCTGTAGTTGTGGCTGGTAGGACTTTAGTTGTCACATCCATGAGATCATATTCTTCAAGAGTGACTAGAAGCTTTGATTTCCAGAGGCTGAAGTTGATTGCTCCATCAAGCCTATCTTCTACTAAAGTTTTGTTCTTCATTTGATTGGTTTCTTCAAATTCTCGCCAACTAGATTTAGAAAACCTAATGATTAGGTTAAATTAGAAACCTTGGATTATATTGGACTTATGACTGCCAATAATCAATTTGATAGTATCACAGAGATGCTTGCTGATTCAGGAAAATGTTTCTTCAGAAATCCAGAATTAATATTCTGCAGGAAATTTCGACACCCTAGAAACCCTAAGGCCAAAAATAAAAATTTCTCGGAATTTCGTTTTGAGAGCTTCTAGAGATGTGTTGGAAGAGGTTGTACTCTTCTATGCCAAAAGTAGCCCCAATGTCAAAGTTTTAAGGGGTTGAAACACCTAAGAGAAGAGGGTCGTACATATTTTCTGGAAACCCAGGAGGGTCGTACGGTTCTGCAGAAGTGGAGGGATGACTGGTAAAATATGAGACTTGGTAGATGCTTGTGCAATGGGTTCTTTCAAGACCTATGCTATGATACCATGTTGATTTTTCATAAGCATTAGGTTAAGCATGAAGTTCATTCCATTTTATCATTTAACCATAACCATAAATGCTGCATCAACTAAGATCACAAGAAGAAGCACCATGCACAAGAACACAAAATGTATCCTGGGAAACCCTTCTCAACAAGGGAAGAATGCCCAACCAAATCCTTTGCTATAATCTTCAAGAGAAATACCTTTACCACCAAGAAAGACCTAGCACACAAGAGGGTGCTCAAACCCTAGAACTCTAGCGCCCAAGAGAGGTGCGCACCTTTTGCCAAAGAAGTGTACTTGCTGAAATTTCCAAACTCACAACAAAGATATGTTTCTACAATGGGAAATGTCCCTTTACTTATATTAGACTTGTCCTATCAACTAAAGTGTCTATTGGCACAACATGTCCGACCTCTCTAAGACATAATATAATAATAATAATAATAATTATTATTATAATTAATATTATAATTAATATTATCCAGATTAATTATCTTTTACATTTGTTATTAGACACAATAAGGTAGGGTCGACCTGTACCCTTTACATAACAATTAGGGTTACAGGTAGGTCTGAATCTTGAACAATATATAGCAAAGGATCTGATACACCCACTAGTGCTCATCCACTAGGGGCACATCCATAGGGATGTCATAGCTCTGATCCACTGCATTACACAAAAGAACTAGATCTTCACACGTTCACCTGTGCTTGTCCACAAGAACGTCCACTCTACAGATCTTCTTTCCCACTGCCTCACACAGGAGAATCATCTGGAGTATTTTTGTCAACTCTGCTGCTTAGAGGAGGCTAATACATCATCTTCATTTCTGTTCTCATGAAGATGCACCCAACACTTTGGGATTTCACACGTTCACCTTGTGCTTAGCCACAGACACGTCCTAACTCAACATATTGTCTTTCCCATCGGATAATCATCTAAAGTTCTTCTCAACTCTCTGAATGGAGGAGGTTATCTCTACGTTCCCAGCTCTATCTCAGGCATGAACCACGTACCCTTCTTAGGGGCTTTCTCTCAAGTTTGTAAGCTGAGAGAAAGACTTCACATAGCTGCAATGATCCACACCTCATAGGTTTGTAAGCTGGAGAATGTCTCACATAGATGCAATCATCAACATTTCCATCATTCTTCCCCCCCATTTCCTTATCTCTTGGGATTTTAGGGTGTATTGACCCAATAAGGGGGTGTCCCTCATTCTATGGGAAGAAGGCCTAGAGGGATTGTTGTTGGGTAAAAGATAAAATCGTATTTATAAACCTTCCAGATGCTTCACCCAGGGATCCTCCAAGAAAGCAATGAAACACTTGTTTGTAAGAAAAGGGGTGTTGATATTATGGTAGCTGTGGGAGATATTAACCTCCACTTGTGACCGTTGATGAGATTAAAATATTCCAGGAAGTAAGAAGAACCCTAAAAGACTTGGACATAATCTCAGAAGTAAAGTCGACTAAAGAGAATATTTTATATTGAGTATTTAGCCTTCAGAAAGAGAAGTTGTCCCAAACAGCCTAGAGAGATTAGTATAAATATAAGGCACCATAGCTCATTTGGTACACACAAGTCACAACTGCATAAATCCAGTAGTGCACAAGTCTGGGGAGCAACTATAGCTGCAGTTACCGCAACCTGTAATTTTGGTCTTTTTGGGTTGGACTTTCTAATCAATATTGGTTA
This sequence comes from Picea sitchensis, assembly GCA_010110895.2. NCBI lineage: Eukaryota > Viridiplantae > Streptophyta > Pinopsida > Pinales > Pinaceae > Picea > Picea sitchensis. Next base: position 10,094 of record SNQJ01S0143636.1, read on the forward strand.
TCTTTGCTTGGTGCATTAGCCTTGGTTAGCTATTGATTTGCTACCAGAATTCTTCTCTCTGTCAAGGTCAAGGTGCTAGGGGGTGGCATTTGTGCCTATGGTTGGGTGACAATATTGCTATATTGTCTATGGTTAAACGAGCACACCCACTTTTCTAATAGGTTATGGGCCCACACCTCCTTCATTCAGTCTAACCATTGGAAGGAAGCTAAGCCATAAGGTTATCAAGCTCATTGAAGAACTGCCGCTAAGGTTTCTAGCAGGTGCAGTTACTAAAGCACTGTCGCTAGGGTTACTAGCAGGTGCAGTTGCAAAAACCCTAAAACTCTTTCCCAACAACTTATGATGGAACACCTTACTCAAGGAGAATATATTCTAGTGCGCCTTAGTCCAACACACCTCTTGGCACTCTCAGAAGGCAAAAATGTCAATGTTGAGATTTTGGGTCAAAGTCAAAGTTTGACCAGTTATCAGTCAACATAAATCAAGAATGAAAAGACGGATCATCTACACTATTCATCTCTCACAGGGACTTTTGAAGATGACATGTGGATAATTGACAGTGGAGCTTCCAGACATATGACAAGAGACCAAGTCAGACTCTCTAGTTTGAATGAAAATAGGATATCCTACAAGGTATAACTTGGAGATAAGAACACCTATCCAGTCAAAGGAATTAGTCAAGCATCCATCAAATTGAAAACATGTAACAATGTTCATTTGAGCAATGTCATATATGTACCTGGTTTAGAAAAGAATCTTGTATCCATATCTTCCCTAGAAGACAAAGGAAACATAATAGTCTTTGTAGATGGAAAAGTATTATCTTGGTCTAGAGACTCCAACATATAGAATGCTAGAGTTATTGGAACCCATGAAGGAAGACTATACAAACTACTAGAACGAAATGATGAAGCTCTTGTACATGATGAAGTCAATCCAAATGAACTTTGGCATAGAAGGTATGCTCATATCAACTATCAAGCATTACCTTTCCTCGAAAAGATGGTTGAAGGAATACTGGAACCGCTATCTACACATGAAGGAATTTGCAAAGGATGTGCTCTTGGAAAGAATGTTAAGAAATCATTCTCAAGCAACCATAATAGATCTAAGGAAATCCTAGATCTAATACATTCAGATGTTTGCGGTCCAATGCCAGTCAAATCTCTAGGAGGTTCTCTTTACTATGTAATCTTCATAGATGATTACTCAAGAAAGACTTGGTTATATCTCTTGAAGACAAAGGACGAAGTTTTCAACAAGTTTCAAGAATTCAAAGCAGAGATAGAGAACCTCGCAAACAAGAAAATCAAGACCTTGAGAACAGATAATGGAGGAGAATACACATCCAAGGAATTTGTTTCCTTTTGCAATTTGGCAGGGGTTAGGAGGGAGCTAACTGTTTCTCATAATCCTCAACAAAATGGTGTAGCAGAAAGGAAGAACATATCTATTGAAGAAACTGTGAAGGCACTAATGAGCGATCAAGGTTTATCTATGTATTTGTGGGGAAAAGCAACCATGACAACAATATATGTTCATAACAGAAGTCCCCACTGCATATTGAAGGATATGATTCCAGAATAAGACTTCTTAGGAAAGAAACCTAATGTGGAACACTTAAGAATCTTTGGATGCCATGTTTACATTCACATCCCCGAGGATAAAAGGAAAAACTTAGAACCCTCAGGAAAGAAGGGCATATTTGTGGGATACAGTGAATCATCCAAATCCTACAGAATCGATATCTCGGAACAACATAAGGTTGAAGTCAGCAGAAACATAACCTTCAATGAAAAGATGGATTTCAAGAAATCCATAGAAGAAACTATAGAAGAAGAAGAGTATGAAGAGCCTAAATAAGAAAGCACACATCTTCCAGAAAGTCAAAATGAAGAAACAAAACAACTTGATCATCCGATGAAACCATGTGAACCTATTGAATCAATCATTGTACCCAAAACCAAGAAACGTCCAGGTTGGGTTGAAGCTACTCTACAAGAAGCAGAGAGACTCAAAGCGCCAAGTGGCACCTTCAAAAAAAGCAAAAATCCCAAAAGATTCTCCAGCTATGCAGCATGTATGAAAGAGCTTCTAAATGAAGAACCCACCATATTTGAAGAGGTAGCTAAGAAGAAACAATGGAAATAAGCCATGACAAAAGAACACCAGTCCATCATGAAAAATGATGTATGGGAAATTGTGCCTAGACCCAAAGAAAAATCAATAGTAACTTCAAAATGGGTCTATAAGATCAAACATGCAATAGACAAAAGCGTGAACAAATACAAAGCAAGGTTCATAGCTAGAGGGTTCTCCCAGAAGGATGGAGAATATTATGATGAGACATTCACTCCTGTTTCTAGATATACTTCTGTTAGAGCCATTATGTCTCTTGCTTCTTCCATGGGATGGAGTTTACCTTTGATGGATATAAAGACAACTTTTCTCAATGGAGCAATCAAAGAAGAAGTATACATTGATCAAACTCAAGGATTTTATGTAAACTTAAGAGACACTCATGTTTGTAGACTAAAGAAAGCTCTATATTGACTCAAGCAAGCTCCAAGATCTTGGTATTCCAGAACAAAGAGCTATTTAATAAGACTTGGTTTCTCCAAGAGTCATGCAGATCCAAATCTCTACTACAAAGTTGTGAACAATGCACCTGTGATTCTACTGCTATATGTCGACGATTTATTATTGAAAGGTGAAGAGTCTCTCATCACCCAGTGTAAAAAGGAACTAGCTTCTGAGTTCGATATGAAAGACCTCGGTCTCATGCATTATTACTTGGGACTAGAAGTATGGCAGAAGCATGGTGAAATATTCCTTGGACATGGAAAGTATTCAGTGAAGATTCTTCAGAAGTTTGGAATGATGGATTGCAAATCCATGAACACTCCTATGACCACATATATAAGGAAAGTAAGAGAATTAGACTCTGATCAAGTAGACCCGTCCCTACATCGAAAATTGATTGAGTCGTTAATGTACTTAGTGAATACTTGACCATACATTTTCTTTGCTGTAAAAACCCTAAGCCAGTTCCAGGTGGAACCAACACATGAGCATTGGATAGATGCAAAGCATGTTCTAAGATATATTCGTGGGACACTAAACTATGGTTTAAGATATACCTCATCCAGTGATATACAACTTCATGGATTCACAGATTCAGATTGGGCAGGAAGTGCAGAAGACAAAAGGAGTACTTCAGGGATGTGTTTCATCTTGGGATCCTCTATGATATATTGGGGCAGTAGGAAAAAGAAGTCTATCGCACTCAACACAACAGAAGCAGAATATATCGCAACATGTGAGGCATGTACAGAAGCAGTATGGATGAGAAAGCTGATTTCTGAATTATTTGATCATGTTCAAGATTCGACCCTAATATACTGTGACAATCAGAGTTGTATAAGGCTATTCGAACACCCAATGTTTCATGAATGGTAGAAACACATTGAGATCAAATACTAATTTATTCGAGATAAAGTACAGGAAGGAGAAGCAAAGCTCCAATATATTTCCACAGATGAGAAAACAACATATATTTTGAAAAAGATTTTGTCCAGGATAAAGTTTTCATACTTATGAGACAAGATGGGGCTCGTGGAGATAACTCCCCTAGTTGAAAGGGAAGAGATGGATCCCCGGGTTGGGAGGGAGCACTGATATATATACTATTGATTTATGGGCAGTCATTTTCTAGTTTGGAAAATGGTCCAGGATGGGCAGTTCCTTTCCAGTTCGAAAAGTGGCTTGAGATTTCTGACGGACATGAATTTTCCAGTTTAGAAAATGGTCCATATCAGGCAGTCATTTTCGTAATGAAAATGGTTCGATAGATTGCTTATGTACCATAAACAACGATTCCCCTTGTGGCCAGTGTGGGGGAATGGTCTAGGACAATCATTCTTCTTGGCACTCACTCTTAGTAGTGGTCAAGTAGAATGGTTCGCCTCGCCAGGCAGTCATTCTTTCAAAGTTCACAGTTGTGAGTAGTTTTGAAGAATGGTCCATTTTGGAGGTTGGTGCAGGATTGTCATTTCCTTAGAAAATGGTCCGGACAGTCATTCCCTAGGGCAGACTCATTCTCTCCAGTTTGCACTATGTTTAGTACTGGAAGAATGGCCCATTTAGGTGAATGGTCCAGGTTCAACAATCAGGGATAGGCATTCCCTAGGGAAGACTCATTCTATCCAGGTTGCACTATGTTTAGTGTTGAAGGAATGGCCCAGTGAGGTGAATGGTCCAGGCTCAGAAATTAGGGGGCAATTATTCTTCCATGCTTGGGAAGAATAGTCCAGATAGCCCATGGTTGATGATTTTACTGTATGAGGGCAGATGCTCTTCCAAATCTCACAGATATGAGTGGAAGAATGACCCAGATGACTCAACTTGTATCATGGTATGGTTTATGCAGGTTGATATAAGATGATATGATCGTTGTAGAAACTGTATCTCTCTGGACAATAGTTGTATACTACTGTGATGGATGTGTTCCACTGATTGTGACTAGGTTTCACTGGTTAGTAGCCGTGTGCTACTTCGTATGGTTGTGTACCACTGATAGTAGTTATGTACTACTATGGATAGACACACTTGTGTTCTATTAGATGACATTGTACTGATTGTCATGGAGATTATGCAGTTGGATAATGATGGCGGTGCTCGTGATTTGATCATGAGATAGCCTATGTGGCTATGATGATGCTACCGGTTGAATGGTTTGTTTGTGATCAAGACCATTCCCTTTTTTTTATACATCCCTAGCTAGGAGGGAGTGTTGATATTATGGTAGCTGCAGGAGGTATTAACCTCCACTTGTGACCTTTGATGAGATTAGAATATTCCATGAAACAAGAAGAGCCCTAAAAGACTTGGACATAACCCTAGAAGTAAAGTCGGCTAAAGAGAATATTTTATATAGAGTCTTTAGCCTCCAGAAAAATAAGTCAGCCCAGACAGCCTGGAGAGAGAAATATAAATATAAGGTGCCAGAGCTCATTTGGTACACACAAGTCGCAACTGCATAAATCCAATAGTGTGCAAGTTTGGGGAGCAGTTGAAGCTGCAGTTACTACAACCTGTCATTTCGATCTTTCTGGGTTGGACTTTTTGATCAGTCTTGGTTATCTTTGCTTGGTGCATTAGCCTTGGTTGGCTATTGATTTGCTACCAGAATTTTTCTCTTTGTCAAGGTCAAGGTGCTCGAGGGTGGCATTTGTGCCTATGGTTGGGTGACAATATTGCTATATTGTGTATGGTTAAATGTGCACACCCACTTTTCTAACAATGGGGACCCACAAGAATAATGGTTAAGAATGCTTAAAGGGTTAGTTGGAGGATACGAGGTCTCATCACGAGCTGACCTATCATGATCATGGATATTTAGTGGTATGACATTACCATCATCTGGTCACCAAGCCAGAGTAATGACTCTTAGTTGCATGGATGAGAGAAAGGGGGTCTCATCACGAGCCAACCTTCTCATTTCCACTAAGTATTTTTGAGTGAAACTGTCATTATCTGGACACCACGCCAGGACAATGATCTTCAACTTGTTCCTAAAATCTGAAAGAAACAAAGAATAGAAAAATGATTGGCATGGAAAAAATTGCATTGCAAATGAAGGTGCCACACACCTTCTACAAAGACACCCATGAATAAAACACTACAACCCCTTGTATGTCATGAACCCCATGCCCAATGAGCCTTGACCCTTAACCACTCCATACACTTTACATGGCTTAGAGAGGGATCTCTTTGAAACACTTCTTGACCTAGAGAAAGATCTACCCAATAGGACACCTCATCAACCCTCCCATATCCAAGCTTGACAAGTCACATAATGTCTTTGAGCACTTAATTGTTTGACAGGGTAATCTTTGATGCACATGCTCAGGTGGCTGATTTATTGACTTGATTTACTTATCATGATATTTTGACTTGAGATCCTTGGAAGGCATGCTTAATTGTCTTTGCAGGACCTAGTTGGTGGACAGTTTTGGAGGAACAAGCCTAGCTTGAGCTTCCATGGGGCTTGAAGACCACATGTGGATGCCAAGGGCCCACATGGTGGATGAGAGAGATGAAACTTCAGAGGCCTAGAAGATGAATTGGATGACATAACCTAGCCCCTACATGCCAAACGTTTTTTCTAGGAGAGGAAAAACGTCATCTTTAGGAGCATGACGTGATCTTTTGGGGCTAGGGTTTGGTGGTGAGATTACCACTCATTGGCACATGGACGTTTTGAGGAGAATAAGGCTTTGACCATGAAGGAAGTGACTTGGATGCTTGACATGTGGCTTTGGGAAGCCTAACCACAATCCTCCTACACCAACGACTTACTCCTAGTGCCAAAATGTCCCCTAAATAGGTGACATCATTCTAAATTAGGTTTCTTCTTGTGTAAAAGAAAATTTTAAGTGAATTGTTTAATGTTATTTTGTAAAAGGGGAGAGATTATGGTTGTTGACCCCTAGTCTTTGTTGAGGAAAATATATGAAATGATCTTACTCAAGAATTTTCAAATCTTACTTGGTTAAAGCAAGATAGACGTGAATATCACCCTATGTTTATAGCCATAAAAAATTGTTTCCTAATCCACAAGTATTGGTTACAAGGGCTTAGGATGATTTTTTATAAACGAAAGATTGCTGAAAAAATTCAATGTTTATGTAATTTTTTGAATATAACAGATGCAGAAATAAATGTAGAAACATAAGTAAAAATACCAAGTCAATAATAAACACAGATGAGACATAAAGCAATCGCTTATTTCATTCCAATTTATCAAAATAATCGTTCTCTTTACAAAATTACCTGAGGAAGTTTAGACCAAATTCAAACTTAGATGTCCTCGATGAAAACCATACAAAAGGAATTCTGACAGAAGTAAAAAACTGAACTTTAAAAGCTGGATCAGCTTGCCACAGATTGTTGCCCACTCGACTTTGCACAATATCCTTTAGTAGTCATGAAATTTAATTCATAAACAAACAAGTCTACACAGACTATCAAAGATAGATCAACACCTCTGAAAAGCAAGTGTCTGAATGATGTAATTCATCCTTGAATCTTGCTCTCTACAATAGGGCCTTGCTATCATAAAAGAGAATTAGGCTTTCAATGAATTAAAGAATGAATGAAAACTGAATTATCTCAACGAAACTCAAGAGCAGACCTTAGTATGCTTTCCCCTTCTATTCTCCTCTTGTTCCTCCTTCTCTTTTTACCTTTAAGCAATCAAAATCAGTTGAAGTAGTTAAACTACCTCTTTAGTTAAGTTAACTAAACCTCAACCAAATTTTTAGTTAAGGGGGAAAAATAATAAAATAATAATAAGGGTCTTTAATAAATAATAACTAGTAGGTGGGACCCCTTGTGACTCCCTTTAGTTTCTTTAACAAGCATAAACACAACTAGTTAATCAATCAACACATATCCCTCCTTGTGGCTCCCATCATCACTCTTATAATTTTAAAATTAATATCAATGATATTTGAAATCATTTCCAAAAATATAATATCCAACATATCCAAAAAATAGTGCGTTGTCCAAAACTTCAAAAGTCAACTATTCTTCACAATCAATAAGTAAAAACACTCAAAAACCATATTTTCCACTCTGGGAGGCAATTTTCCCCTTGTTGCTGCTGTCTCCCTTTGATCTCTTTGAATTTTCTTTAGGTTGTGTGGATCCTTTAGGCCTATTCTCACTGATAAAAAGAGAGAAATCATCTCTCAAATGCATGCGGGATGAAACGGATTTGGAAGAGTCATTTGAGGGAGAGGAGGGGGAAACAATGGATTTTCCTTTACCAGGAGCATGGTGGGATTATGTTTTTAACCTCTTTCTTGCGTGAGAAGACTGTATTGGTGAGTGTGCAGGGGAATCTTGGACAATTTGGTTAATCGGTGGAGGAGGAGTAGGAAGAGACAAATTGGTCCAACCATGATGTTGGGAGACTGTCGGGTGGAAAATCTCTTGCCATCTGTCGTTTTCAAGGACTTCAGGTTGTAATGAGACATGAGGGGGAACTGAGATACCAGGGACATGTGGGGCTTGGAAAGGAGTCCTTTCTGGCCTAGGTTGGACCACTCCCTGTCCAATCCAGTTAAAAAATCCATCTTGGAATAGCTGGCTCAACTCTTGTGAGTCCGCATCAAAATTTATACAAAACCTTGGCCTTCTAGTGCCTCTATTTCAATTTCCTCTTCCCCTGTTACCTCGACCATGACTACCTCTGCTGAAGAAGATCATTCCTATATGCATTAATCATTAGCAACTAGTTTCTTCAACAAACCATACATGCCATCTCTTTAAATATGAAACAAAGTTTGGCTCAACAACTCATCAGACTCATGCAATCCAATCCATAAAATTGTTTAATACTTGTCAATGAGTAGGGGGTGAATAAGGGTTTTGAGATATATGAGGGATTGTATTGAGCGAAAAGTGGTAAAATGGAGGGGGGTAGATCATGATTACTGCTTAACAAATCATCAAACAATCAAATGTATTGTAATAACAAAACAAATCAATTGTAACTCATCCCTGTGCCATACTTCAACTGTTATAATACAAAGTTTTCATTTAACTATAATTTAATTTTAAGAACAGGGAGTGAATAGTGAATCTGGGAAGGTGAGGGGACTTGTAATGTGCAGAAAAGTGAGAGAATGACAGGGAAATAATGAATACTGTTCATAAAACAAATCAAGTAATCAAAAAACATAACTTTGTACTCAATACAAAACATACCAACACCAATTCAATAATTAATGTGTATCAAAACTATTCACTGCTCCACATTCAAATTCTTCAAAACTTCTAAATCAACATAGTCCACAATCATACTCATAATCGAAACGAATTTCAACAGTCCTGTTAAGAGAATGCTTGGTCTCTAATTTCTATCCTTTCATTTTAAGAATCAAAAGAAAACACACAGCAACATTGCTCCACCTCTATCCATAATACATCATTATAAAAATATCAAATACTGTCCATCAATTTACAATCGGCCAAATAAAACATATGCACAGGTCCCTTTTCCAATTGAACAAACTTCTAAAACATGCCCGATTTCATACAATCCTCATCATATCGACCAATAAATTCTTGCAATTGAAACCATAGTCAATATAAAACCCGAGCTTCATCGCTGTCGATGCAATTATTTACAACATGCACGATGCTTCCATAATAGATACACAGTGAACATAACGAAATAAACATAGCTATCAATTCCATAATTTGCTATGATCCCGATCGGACTAGTGAAACACACAATAGTCTCCAAATTGCAATTAACATCATGTTGTAAGAACAAAATGATCGAAGGTATAACAAGAAGAGACAACCCTTGACTGTATATTATCACTCATTCCCAATCACAACCTTTCAACAAATTTAATCAAATAAAGACGAGAAAAGTACTCGATGCAACTGTCATAACCACTCCACTTTACAACCAATCTTTGACAACCAAAAGGATGCCCGATAGCATTAAGAACAGTTGGGGTTTTTAAAATCGGGCTCTCTCACAACAAATATAAAGAGGTAATCAAGTGTTCTCTCGGTCATCACAGAGAACTGGAGGTCCCTAAAACATATCAACCATAGGCAAAGACCCCTCAATACAAGCACAATAGAAACCACAAGGTTCCTTATAACTCCCGGTTCGAGCAATGGCGCAACAGTTAGCCACAAAAGAAACAACAACGGGTAGGGTAGACAACCGATGCACATGGTGTGTTTTGTGTTTGCATAGGAGAAGCGAATGTCCACTGGACAATGATAGTTACCCAGAACACACATAGGTATAACCTATGTCTGTTCCTTAAGAACCGAATCATTTGTCAATAATTCCAGTGAGGATGCATCACTCGGGGTATAACTTATATCACCCAACAACCATATAGAATATATATTGGCATAATGGTCACCCTAAGACCGAATTCAGAGATACTTTGATACCAAGACCATGTGAATAATCCCACGACCCTGACTCTGGAAAAACACACAACAACCAAATGGTAGTCCAAGAAACATACACAACAACCAAATGGCAGTCTGAATACAAGTGGACAGGGTTACCCTCATAACTATGAGGAAGCAACCAACAAGAATATACAGAGCGAAACCCTCCACCAAAAACACAGAGCGATAATACCCATATTCAATCAAAATCCACAGAGATCCATCATGATTTTCACCAATAGAACAACCAGCGAATGCACAACTCAACCAAACCAACTCTTTTACTTGCAAATCGAAAAACCACACAGTTATTCCAGAGAGAAAAACCACGCATTTACACAGTTGCAATTCTCAGGAAAACACAAACCCAAGCATTACCGACCCATTGTTTGTTCGTACACAGAGCGTAATTCATGGATGGGGTGAAAAAGAACCATACCTATAACCGATAGCTTAAAAGGGGCGAGCTAGCTGAGCGTTTTCTTCCCAATCGTGAATTTTGGAGCTTAACCACCAACAGATAGAAATGCAACAATAACCATACTAGGGTGATGACCTGATGGGGGAAGTATGGAGTGACATGCATTTACTGCACGTCGCTTACATCTCCTCTTCTATTCAATTCCTAAGTACAAGACAACCAACACTCACCATATCATTAACCATGTAATCAATTTCCAATCCATTAAAACCTATGACCATATTCCTTGCCCAATGCGCCACTCAAAACATTTACGTTAACCCTTGCCAAATCCTTATATCATACCAAATGCATTTCCATACCATATGAGCCCATAATAACTCAAATGCAAATCGCATAACCATTTAATAGTTAGGACTAACACTAACATGTTTCACATTTTTAATTGCACATAACTTCTAACATAGCTTAACATAATCCCTTTCTTTTAGGTTTTTTCCCATAAGTTTCTTCCCTTTGTTTTGCTTATGTCATTACTAACATATTTCTTGTGCATGTGTAGCTAGGTAACAAATAATGGTGACATGATTAAACATAGAAACTGTAAATATGTGCCAATCACAACATAAAAGTAAAGCTTTAAATAACATAACATCCCCTAAAAGCATCATCCACCTGTCACTATGTCAAAAATGAAACCATGAATATATCATCAACCATATAAGACCATGTAAGAAACATCGAAACAACAACATAATATGTGTGACATGACTATCTCCGAGCCTCTAGTCTACAAGGGGGTCCCACCTACTAGTATTATATTATTAACATAGTTTAAATAATAGGGCTTTAGCAATACTTTGCGGGAGAAATTCCTTGTTGCGATTTTTATTGTCAACAAACTAACGACTCCACAGAGAAATTTGTTTCCAACAGATTAAGAACCCCAAATGTATGGGTTTTCAGACCAAGAACAATAAATCAAGAAGATATAACCAGAATGATTATGCAACATGGGGAAATGAGTGGATTTAATGGAAAAATGACCGGGAAATTGTTAATAACTCATGGAAAGTGTTAAGTATGAGAGGGTTTATCCATGTATGCATAATCATTCAACCAAAATTTTCTCTTGACTTCAAGGAGAATTTTTTTATGGAATTGCTCTTTTGAATCTCAAAATGGATGAAGAAACAGAAAGCAGAAGCGAGAAGTAACCAATTATGTCACAAGACAACAATAAAAGCATATAACAAATTCAATGATGCCTTCAGGGGGAACATCATAACAGTCGTGTAAGCTTGATTGTTATTGAATAACAATACATTGCAGGAGTGTCACTGTGGCAGAACTGATCCAACATTTTATTCTTGACCAAAAATTGAAATCAAAAGAACAAAAGCAAGAAATGCCATAACAAAAATGAAATTGCAAAATTAAAAACAATAGAAATGAAATAACAAAAATGGAAACAACAGAAGGAAAACTACTAAAATGAAAGCATAATTGAACTAATAATATACAGAAAAATCCAAACAACGTTAAACTCTTCAAGTTGGTTCCACATAGTTTTTTAAGTGAGAACCAACTTACGTAGTGTTTTAAGTGAGAACTGATAGTGCTGTAGGAAAATAATCGCTCTTGTAAATATTTTAGAATGTAAGAGTTTGTACCCAAGACAAAAGCGATCTTGAAAGGACCCAACCATAATTTTTGAAATTATGAACCATTTGATCATTTTTTCGAGTATACAATTAAGTCATCAAGATAGATATGAATAATTTTGCCGATCAAATTATCAAAAACCATCTGCATGACCTTTTGCAAAGTGGCACCTGTATTGGATAATCCAAAAGACATACATTCATAAGCAAAGGTGCCCCAATGAGTAATAAAGGTGGTTTTATATTTATCTGCCTTTTTTACCTTGGTTTGATTGTAACCGGAGAAATCGTCAAGTAAGGACATCATTTGTGACCCTGCCACTTGCTGCAAAATCATTTCCATATTAGGGAGAGGAAAGTTATATTTTATGCTAGCTTGATTCAATGCGCGAAAATATACGCATAATATGATCTGACCAGTTGTTTTCCGAGAGTGAACCAAATTGAAAACCCATTCATAATACTTGATCGGAAAAATGATCCCAGCCTTCAAGAGTTTTTCTAACTCCTTTCGAATAGTTTCTTCTAGTGCAGGGTTGATAGGTATTTATTTTTGCCTAACTGGTTTTATGCCCTCCTTTATAGGAATGGCATGTTGTATAAGAGCGGGATCAAAACCACGAAGATCCTCATAAGACCAAGCAAAAACATCTTGAAATTCACCAAGCAGTATGACAAACTTCATTTTTTCTTCATCAAAACATTGAGCACCTATTTTAACATTCCTTGGAGACTTGGGTGTTCCAATGTTCAAGGATATGGTTTCACCCACTTTCCTTTTGACTCCTCTTCTTTATGTTTCTCTTTATTGCCTACATCACTCAATGAAAATGAAATCTCTAGAGGAGTCAAGCCCTTAGGAATATTGTTATCTTCCATTGATATAATTTCCTTAGGCTTCTAAGGTTCATTTTGAATGAAAGCACATATGCTCTCATCGCTAGGGAAGACCTGCCATGATTCTATATTGTCAGGGATATGTGGATGGTATAGATATTGAAAAGTACAATCAGGTCCGTGTGGAAGAATTTGCCAATTAGGAGAGGCTACAAAAATAGCTAACCAATCAGCCATTGAGTTCAACTCCCTCTTAACATGAGTAATGTTGAAAGATAGTAGGTTCGAGATTAGTGCCCAAACATTTTGGGTGTATCATTTCATCAACTTGTTGCTAGGAGAGTATATCTTATACACAAGGTTTACAACAAGCTCAGAATCCCCAAAAAATGTAAGGTGACCACAACCCAGATTATAGGCGTTTTCAATGCCTAATAATAAAGCTTCGAATTCAGTGACATTGTTTGTGCAAGCAAACTCTAACCTATAAGAAAAGTTATGAATTTTCCCCACAAGAGAGTACAAGATAATGCCAGCTCTGTTTCCTTCATTAGAGCATGAACCATCAAAGTGCATATGCCACATATCATCATCTAAGTCGATTTATTCCAAGGGAGTGTTATCCTCCTCGACAAATATGGAATACACCCCTAGGTCCTCTTGGATATAATTCACATTAGGCTATGGAACACTTTCTATGTAAGGTGAAATCCTTCCTTCTGTAAGGACTACGATGTTTTTACCGTTTCGAGGAATGGATAAGTGTGTCCTGTCGAGTGAGAGGTATCCACCCGTCAAAGCTTTCCAATCTCTTCCTAAGATGATTGAGTAGTTGCTTACTGGCATATCAATTACCTGAATATTAAGGGTTGTCCTTATTTCAGGGTGTGCGCAAAAAACCAAGGTCATGTCCTTTATTTCACCTATGGTCGTTTATTGTAAACTATTATAAGAGAGCATGCTTCTGGAATTTTCATTTGTACAAGACAAGCCTAGCTCTTCCATAATAATCTTCGAAATTACACTTGGGCCCATACCGCTGTCAATGAGGAAACAATGGGAACTCTTATCCATAATCTTTATAGAAATATAAAAAGGGGGATTTTTTACAGGGTATCTAAAGTTATGTACACCTACTTTATTTACAGACGAATCCTTTTCATCTACCTCTTCAGAGAGGTTGGCTACAACGTACAATTTTCCTTCCATGAATTGTTTTAGATGCCTTTGTTGTTCAGGGACGACAACCATGTCTAGAAGGGTTGCATCTGTTTTGATGTTGGCCAACTGATTTAAAATATTGTATTTGGAAGAGGGAAGAGGGGGAATAATTATTTGACTATCAGGAGACTTAGGAACATGAACAACAATAGTTGGTGAGGATGAGCTTGTTTAAATTACTAAGATAACT
>SNQJ01S0143639.1:11173-21684 GCA_010110895.2 Picea sitchensis
ATAATGCCTCATAATCAAAATCAAAATTTTTAATAGCATAATAATCCAGATCACTTGTGAGCAAGTGTTCTCAAAGAATAAGTTTTCTCACTGCACCAGAGTGGGATGTTACATACACCCCCTCTTGGTCTAAACTTTGTCCCGAAGTTTCATAGTATATAAGCTGAAATAAAATGTGTCATAGTATCATATGTCTATCTGATGCAGCCCACGCTTGCAAGCATGTCCGCTCACAGGATCTTCTCTTTTTCCTCGGCCCGAAGAACACTACGCTCTTCTATTTCCCTATCAAGAAATATGCACCCACAGAAATCCTCCACTGGATCCCCTCTTCACACTCGAGGGATCGGACTTCGCGAGGTCAGTGGTCGAATGTTGCACTCTCGGATCCCCGAAACTCGATAACTAGTCAACGCTAACCATTTCCCTCTCCTATCGGAACTTTCCCTATCGTGATTTCAGCACTCGCGATGTCAAACAACTTGTATCCCTGACTCCCAATGCCCGATACACCGAAACTCCGACGCATGCGTGAGTTGAATATTCAACGGTCCTTCACTTCATCGGCACTTCAGGGTTCACAATATCGCGAGTCATGATGCGATTGTTTCGGGACTTCTCGCCACGAAACCCCGATATGGTATGCCACCTGTCCACCTACCGACTCCTGTGGCCCCACACTATTCTCGTACCCGACGGGATATCGCGTTTCGCGATTCCTACTGCTATGTTCACGGGACTCCAATCCATGAAACCCCGATACACTATTTCACGTGCGAATCCGACGGTCCTTGTGACTCGGATCAATGGCTCTGCCCCTCCTGAGCTTTAAACCTCTTGGAAATACTTGCAGTATCTCCCCTTCTCCTCCATGAGATCTAACAACTCACGGGAGTTCGCGACTTCCCCTCGGAGAACTTCGACCATCCGTTCCTCCTGATGAAATCTATGAAATGACTAAGTGTTCCTCTGCGGAACTCGTCCACCTGCGTGCAAACTTGCGACGCTTCTTGACAACCTTCAAGGCACAACTTCTCTACACTGTCCTTCAACAAATTCGAAGGCCTTATCCTTCCTGAGCTTTCCCAACTTTGAATCTTGGAAAAGACTCTTGCGCGCACTCCTTGCGGCAACTTCTAGACACTTCCAAGTGATGAATTCTCTTCGACCCTGCACACATCTACAGCAGCAGTCCTTCAACTCTCGCTCAGTTTCACAATCCTAAAATTCACTCGGCCTACCCACTCCTTGCACAGCTCCTGTGCCCAACTATACTTCTGGGATGAATGAGAACAAAAGCTATCTCTATCTGAATCCTCTGTCAACGCACTCCTTGCAGAAGCTTCAACTGCACTCCTTGCAGGAGTTCTCTGGCTCAAATAGAGAAACAATTGAAACTCATTCCTTCTTCCTCTCAGACTTCAAACTCAACATGAAATCACATACACAACATATAAAGCAAATGTATAACAGGAAGAAAACATCCATGAGCAAATCAACATCAATACACAGAGAACATACACAAAACCATGAATTTGAACCAACTCTTCTTCTATTAATTCAAATATCTGTACATGGGTGTTCTTACACATCTCTATGCATGCTTTTACTCTTCCTTGATAATGTTACAATGCACAATGAGGGTGTTTATATTCCGTTTCCCTCTTTCTCTCTCAAACAGTCTAATCTAGAATTAAATTCTACCTACTTTACATTAACTACTTTAAATGCCTCCTACCTACTAAGGACGAGAGAAATCCGCTCAAGGTCCATTTACAATATACAAGTGCGCTTCATTAAATTTCCACATTAATGTTCACGCATCAAATCCAAGAGAAACTCAAAATTTGTGTTGGCTCACCCAGCTGTCCTTTGGCTTCCGCGTTGGCTCGCTTGATGTGGGAGATGCTCCTGCATGATACTCCCTCGCATGAAAACTTTCACGAGCTCCTATCCATGAGCTCCCACATGGTTTGTCCATGCTTCTGTATCTCTGCTTCACTCTCCCATCTGGCATCTTCAACTGGATGGCCATTCCACTTGACCAAATACTCAAAGTATTCTTTCCTTCTGGTCTTCTTACCAATTCTTTTATCCGGTATGCACTCCATCTATGGATTTTCTGCAACTGGAATTTGCTTTGTCCACTGGATCACTGGCTTCTCAATTCCAGTCCCTGCTTCCTCAGCTTTATATGGGTACAAATCTGAGATATTGAATATCGGAGAAATTCCGATACCATCGGGTAATTCAATCTCATAATCATTCGCCCCAATTTTCTTCAAGACCCTACATGGCCCGATTTTCTTCATCTTCAATTTGTTATACGTTCCTCTCGGGAACCTTTCTTTCCTCAAATGTGCTAGAACCAAATCACCAACCTCGAAATGAAGTTGTCTCCTATGCTGATCGGCTCTGCACTTATATTCCTTACTTGAATCTAGCAGTCGATGCTTCACCGGCTCTGAAGTTATTTCATCGCCTCTGCGAATTCTTCTGCACTAGCGCTCCTAGTCGCAGTCTGTTCTGAATCCCTCAGTTCAGAAATTCCTCTCGGTTGTATGCCATATACAATATGAAATGGAATTTTCCCTGTGCTCCTGTTTACTGAGTCATTATATGCAAACTCTGCCTGCGGTAATATGTGGTCCCACAGGCTGTGGTACTCTGTCACCAAGCTTCTTAGCAAGTCTCCCAGACTTCTGTTGACCACTTATGTCTATCCATCCATCTGAGGATGATAAGCTAAACTAAATGCCAAGTTAGTTCCCAGCTTCTTCCATAAAGTCCTCCAAAAATTCCCTATGAATTTGGTATCTCGATCCGAAACTATACTCCTCGGCAAACCATGAAGTCGAATGACCTCTTTGAAGAACAGATTGGCAATGTGAGTTGCGTCACTGGTCTTCTAACATGGAATGAAGTGTGCCATCTTGGAAAATCTATCCACCACCACAAAGATTGAATCAACACCTCTTTGTGTTCTCGGCAACCCCAATACAAAATCCATGCTAATCGCATCCCACGACCTCTCTGGTATGGGAAATGGTTGATAGAATCCCGCATTCTTCTTTTGTTCTTTCGAATGCTAGCAAATTCTGCATCTGTCCACAAATCTCTTGACATTTGCTCTCATTCCCAGCCAAAAATATGATTTATTCAATTTCATGAATGTCTTGTCGTGACCAAAATGCCCTGCTAATCCTCCAATGTGTTTCTCCTTTAACATATTCTCCCTCATGGAGCATTCCAGAATACACAGTTGATTACCCTTAAACAACAATCCTTCCTGAATCATTTATTCTATCCATGGGCTTCTGTTTCTGAGAACTGGATTCTCATATGCTTCATAAGATTCTTTAAAATCCTGATCATCAGAGTACATGTCCCTGAGATCATCAAAGCCCAGTGTTTTGAACTTGAACTCCTGCAACAACAAACACTTCCTGCTCAAAGCATCAACAACTTTGTTAGCAGTACCAGAAATATGTTTAATCGCAAAAGTGAAATTCTGCATATACTAAACCCATTTGGCATGTTTCTGATTCAGCTTCTCATGTTGAGTCACAAACTGCAACGCATGATTATCACTGTACAAAACAAATTCCTTTGGGATCAAGTAATGCCTCCATTTTTTTAATGCCTGTATGATAGCATAAAACTCCTTATCATATGTGGAGTACTTCAATTTAGCCTCATTCAGCTTCTCGTTGAAGTATGCTATTGGCCTGTCTTCTTGACTCAAGACTGCCCCAATCGCAAATCCACTTGCATCGCATTTCACCTGAAATGTCTTTAGGAAATCCGACAACACCAACACTGGTTGTTCCGTAATCTTCCTTTTCAACATATTAAAACTCTTCTCAGCCTCTCCTGTCCAGTGAAAATATTTATGTCTTTTCTTCACTGTATCCATCATTGCTGCGCTAATTCCACTGAAATTCCTAATGAACTTTCGGTAGAAACTAGCCAATCCATGAAAACTTCTCACCTCAAAGATATTCTTCGGTGATGGCCAATTCTTGATCAATTCCACCTTATCTGGATCCATCCTCAACTCATTTGCTGAAATAACAAATCCCAAGTAAATGAGTTATGTCTTCATGAATGAGGACTTCTTCATATTTATTAACAGCTTCTCCTGCTGCAACTTCTGCATCGTTGTAGCCAAATGCTTCACATGTTCAGCCATTGTCTTACCGTAAACCAGTATGTCATCCAAATACACAATGAAAAATTTCTCGATGAACTCCCTCAGGACTTCGTTCATCAATCTCATGAAGGTACTTGGCACATTTGTTAAGCCAAATGGCATAACAAGCCATTCATACAACCCTTCGTTTGTTTTGAATGTTGTCTTCCACTCATCACCTTCTCTCATGCAAATCTGATGATAACCGCTTTTCAAATCAATCTTTGAAAAATACCTTGCTCCGCTCAAGCAATCCATCAGATCATCCATCCTCGGCAATGGAAATCTGTACTTGATGGTTATCTTGTTAATTGCCCTCGCGTCAGTACACATCCTCCAGCCTCCGTCTTTCTTCGGACTGAGTACTGTTGGAACAGCTCATGGACTCAATCTTTTCTTGACTAGTCCTTTGTCCAACAAATCCTAGACTTGTCTTTTAACCTCTTCATTCTCTCGTGGCGTCAATCTATACGAGGCTTTGTTTGGCAAACTGGCTCCTAGTATGAGATCAATATGATGGCTCACACTCCTAATTGGTGGCAACGAACGAGGTAATTCATTCACTACTATATCAGCGAACTCTTCCAGCAGTTCCTGAACCTTTTCTGGTAAATCATCCACTCTTGTGCTAGTCAGAACAATCTTCGGTTTCCTGACCACAAAGAATTGTGGATCTTCCTTCTTCTTTACCTCTGTAAGAAGTTCCTTCCCACTCATGAGAAGTACTGTGTTTCTTACTTTCGGCTTCACCTGCTTATCCTTTATCAGAAGCACCATGTGTGTCCTCCCATTCTTCTCTAGGGTGTATGTGTTCATTCGCCCATCATGAATCACAATCCTGTCATATTGCCATGGTCTACCCAACAATAGATGAAAAACATCCATGGGAATAACATCACATAATATGTTATCATTATATCCTCCTATCTTGAATTCAACCAAGCATTGTTTAGTGACAGTTACCTGGTGTCCTTTCTGTAGCCATGAAACTCTGTATGGGCTTGGATGATCAAAGGTCTCTAGCTCCAGCTTCTCTACCATCTCTGTAGATACGAGATTATCCGAGCTACCACTGTCTACAATGACCTTGCATACCCTGTCCTTGGTCTTGCAAGAAGTCCTAAAAAGTCTGGTTATTTGGAATGAACTCTCCACCTCCTTCTCAGGTGTCAAAAGGACTTTTCACATCATGAGCGATCTTCCGCCTTCAGCGTCTTCAGACTCAACATCCCGCCTCTGTGCTTCGGTGATGTGAGCTTCTCCAATGTCCTTTTTTTTATATGGACACTCGTAAGACTTGTGCCCATTCTTACCACATGTGAAGCATGTGATTACTCCACCTCTTCCTCTTCCTCTGCCTCTAGTACGAGGAAAAGTATTGTTGTCAGCATAATCTCCTCTATGCTCATTATGTTGTCCTCTCTGTTCAGCATATTACCCACGCTGTGAACTTCCACCTCTCTCTGTTCATTTACCTTTAGGCTCAAACCTGAACTTCCAATCCTCCTTGGGCTTCTGGTATCTGTCCTGGGCAACTGATTTGCCTCTGGGCTGACTTCTGCCTTGGCCCCTTTGAATCTACTTTCGGCTCAGCTTCTCTTCCACTTTCAGAGCCATCTGATAAGCATCTTCCACTGTCCAGATGGTTACCATGCTCATCTCATCCTGGATATCATATCTCAGACCATTCATGTATCTGGCAACTTTTTCATCATCGCTCTCTCGATGACATGCCCTGATGTTCAGTTTATAGAATTCCTCAGTGTATTCTTTCACTGTCATCAGTTTCTCTCTCAGGTTCTGCATTCTCCTGAATAGAGTAATTTGATAATCCTTGGGGATGAATTTTGTCTTCATCTTCGCGATCATCCTGTCCCAGCTCTTGATCTTCTGCTTGCCTTTGCAGCATCTTTCAGCTTGTAGCTCATCCCACCACAATGTTGCATGTCCTTTCAAGCATGTGACAGCATGCTTGACTTTCTTGTCCTCTTCAACATATTCGTAGTCGAAGTATGTGTCCATAGCTCTAATCTAGTCTAGAAGCTCCTCTGCATCGAAGTTTCCCTCGTAAACTGGAATGTCCATCTTCTCTCTTGCACCCATCCTTGCAATAGCTCTGATCAACTGCTCATTTGATGCATCTTCGGCTGCAACTTCTTCTTCACGTTCAGCCTCAATCTCGCTTTAGGAATCACTGAGATACCTTGCACTGGCTGTGCGTATTTGCGTTGTCTCCATGTCTTCGAGTCTAGCTCGGAGATCACACATCTGTCTCTCCATAACTGGATTTGCCATCTTCCTGCCTCTTCTTCGCGGCATTTCCTGTCTTCTGGATCAGGTGACTGTCTATCTCTCCTTGGCGGCATGGTGAATTCTTCTCCTTCTCTGCTACAGAAAGTAAAGAATCTTTCTGTTCTCTGATACCAAACTGATGCAACCTGCACTCGCAAGCACGTCCGCTCATAGGATCTTCTCTTTTTCCTTGGCCCGAAGAACACTACACTCTTCTATTTCCCTATCGGGAAATATGCACCCACAAAAATCCTCCACTGGATCCCCTCTTTACACTAGGGGGATCGGACTTCGCGGCTTCGTGAGGTCAGTGGTCGAACGTTGCACTCTCGAATCCCCGAAACCCGATAACCAGTCAACGCTGACCCTTTCCCTCTCCTATCGAAACTTTCCCTATCGCAATTTCAGCACTCGCGATGTCAAACAACTTGTTTCCCCGACTCCCGATGCCCGATACGCCGAAACTCCGACGCATGCGCGAGTTGAATATTCAACGGTACTTCACTTCATCGGCACTTTGGGGTTCACAATATCGTGAATCTTGATGCGATTGTTTCGGGACTTCTCGCCACGAAACCCCGATATGGTATGCCACCTGTCCACCTACCGACTCCTGTGGCCCCACACTATTCTCGTACCCGTCGAGATATCGCGTTTTGCAATTTCGCGATTCCTACTGCTATGTTCATGGGACTCTAATCCACGAAACCCCGATACATAATTTCACATGCGAATCCGACGGTCCTTGTGACTCGGATCAATGGCTCTGCCCCTCCTGAGCTTTAAACCTCTTGGAAATACCTGCAGTATCTCGCCTTCTCCTCCATGAGATCTAATAGCTCACGAGAGTTCACGAATTCCCCTCGGAGAACTCCGACCGTCCGTTCCTCCTGATGAAATCTACGAAATGACTAAGTGTTCCTCAGCGGAACTCGTCCACCTGCGTGCAAACTTGTGACGCTTCTTGCCAACCTTCAAGGCACAAATTCTCTGTTTTGTCCTTCAACAAATTCGAAGGCCTTATCCTTCCTGAGCTTTCCCAACTCTGAATCTTGGAAAAGACTCTTGTGCACACTCCTTGCGGCAACTTCCAGACACTTCCAAGTGCTGAATTCTCTTCGACTCTACGCACACCTGCAACAACAGTCCTTCAACTCTCGCTCAGGTTCACAATCCTGAACTTCACTTGGCCTGCGCACTCCTTGCACAGCTCCTATGTCCAACTGTACTTATGGGATGAAGGAGAACAAAAGGTATCTCTATCTGAATCCTCTGTCAACACACTCCTTGCAGACACTTCAACTGCACTCCTTGCAGGAATTCTCTGGCTCAAATAAAGAAACAATTGAAACTCATTCCTTCTTCCTCTCAGACTTCAAACTCAACATGAAATCACATACACAGCATATAAAGAAAATGTATAATAGGAAGCAAACATCCATGAGCAAATCAACATCAATACACAGAGAACAGACACAAAACCATGAATTTGAACCAACTCTTCTTCTATTAATTCAAATATCTGTACATGGGTGTTCTTACACAGATCTTTGCATGCTCTGGCTCTTCATTGATAATGTTACAATGCACAATGAGGGTTTCTATATTCCATTTCCCTCTTGCGCTCTCAAACAGTCTAATCTAGAATTAAATTCTACCTACTTTACATTAACTACTTTAAATGCCTCCTACCTACTATGGACGAGAGAAATCCGCTCAAGGTCCATTTACAATATACAAGTGTGCTTCATTAAATTTCCACATTAATGTTCACGCATCAAATCCAAGAGAAACTCAAAATTTGTGCTAGCTCGCCCAACTATCCTTTGGCTTCCGCACTGGCTCACTTGATGTGGGAGATGCTCCTGCATCATACTCCCTCGCTTGAAAACTCTGACAGGCTCCTGTCCATGAGATCTCGCATGGTTTGTCCATTCTTTTGTATCTCTGCTTCGCTCTCCCAGCTGGCATCTTCAACTGGATGGCCCTTCCACTTGACCAAATACTCAAAGTATTCTTTCCTTCTGGTCTTCTTACCAATTCTTTTATCCAGTATGCACTCCATATATGGATTTTCTACAACTAGCATCTGCTTTGTCAACTGGATCACTAGATGCTCAATTCCAGTCCCTGCTTCCTCAACTTTATATGGGTACAAATCCAAGATATTGAATATCGGGGAAATTCCGATCCCATCGAGTAATTCAATCTCATAAGCATTCGCCCCAATTTTCTTTAAGACCCTACATGGAACGATTTTCTTCATCAATTTGTTATACGTTCCTCTCGAAAACCTTCTTTCCTCAAATGTGCTAGAACCAAATCACCAACCTCGAAATGAAGTTGTCTCCTATGCTGATCAGCTCTGCGCTTATATTCCTGACTTGAATCCAGTAGTTGCTGGTTCACCTGGCTATGAAGTTCTTTCACCGCCTCTACGAATTCTTCTGCACTAGCACTCCTAGTCGCAGTCTGTTCTGAATCCCTCAGTTCAGAAATTCCTCTCGGCTATATGCCATATACAATCTGAAATGGAATTTTCCCTATGCTCTTGTTTACTGAGTCATTATATGCAAACTCTGCCTGCGGTAATATGAAGTCCCACTAGCTGTGGTGCTCTGTCACCAAGATTTTTAGCAAGTCTCCCAGACTTCTGTTGACCACTTCTGTATGTCCATCCGTCTGAGGATGATAAGCTAGACTAAATGCCAAGTTAGTTCCCAGATTCTTCCATAAGGTCCTCCAAAAATGACCTATGAATTTGGTATCTCGATCCGAAACTATACTCCTCGGCAAACCATGAAGTCGAATGACCTCTTTGAAGAACAGATTGGCAATGTGAGTTGTGTCACTGGTCTTCTGACATGGAATGAAGTGTGCCATCTTGGAAAATCTATCCACCACCACAAAGATTGAATCAACACCTCTTTGTGTTCTCGAAAACCCTAATACAAAATCCATGCTAATCGCATCCCACGGCCTCTCTGGTATGGGAAATGGTTGATAGAATCTCGCATTTTGCTTCTGTCCTTTCGAATGTTGCCAAATTCTATATCTGTCCACAAATCTCTTGACATTTTCTCGCATTCCCAGCCAAAAATATGATTCATTCAATTTCGTGAATGTCTTGTCGTGACCAAAATGCCCTGCTAATCCTCCACTGTGTTTCTCCTTTAACAGATTCTCCCTCATGGAGCATTTCGGAATACACAGTTGATTACCCTTAAACAACAATCCTTCCTCGATCATGTATTCTATCCATGGGCTTCTGTCTTTGAGAACTGGATTCTCAGCTGCTTCAAACGCTTCTTTAAAATCCTTATCATCAGCGTACATGTCCCTGAGATCATCAAAACCCAGCGTTTTGAACTTGAACTCCTGCAACAACAAACACTTCCTACTCAAAGCATAAGCAACTTTGTTAGCAGTACCAGAAATATGTTTAATCGCAAAAGTTAAATTCTGCATATACTCAACCCATTTGGCATGTTTTTGATTCAACTTCTCTTGTTGAGTCACAAACTGCAACACATGATTATCACTATACAAAACAAATTCCTTCGGGATCAAGTAATGCCTCCATTTTTTTAATGCCAGTATGATAGCATAAAACTCCTTATCATACGTGGAGTACTTCAATTTAGCCTCATTCAGCTTCTCGCTGAAGTATGCTATTGGCATGTCTTCTTGACTAAAGACTGCCCTGATCACAAATCCACTTGCATCGCATTTCACCTGAAATGTCTTCAGGAAATTCGGCAACACCAACACTGGTTGTTCCGTAATCTTCCTTTTCAACAGATTAAAACTCTTCTCATCCTCTGTTGTCCAGTGAAAAGATTTATGTCTTTTCTTCACTGTATCCATCATTGCTACGCTAATTCCACTGAAATTCCTAATGAACTTTCGGTAGAAGCTAGCCAATCCGTGAAAACTTCTCACCTCAAAGATATTCTTCGGTGATGGCCAATTCTTGATCACTTCCACCTTATCTGGATCCATCCTCAACTCATTTGTTGAAATAACA
>SNQJ01S0143640.1:0-24424 GCA_010110895.2 Picea sitchensis
ACATTACATTCTTGGGAAGGAGATAGTCATCCACACTGATCATAAGACACTACAGTTTATGTAGACACAAGGAAAATTGTAGAATGACCACCATCAAAAGTGGTCCACATACTTGCAGCAATTCCACCTCAACATCAAGTATAAAACATGAAGCAACAATTGTATCGTTAATTGCCTTAGAAAACCACCAGTCGTGGCACTCACCACGGTGCTAGACTCTTGCAACCATGATACCTCTGGATGGCCCCAACTCTATGAGACAGACCCAGGCTTCACCACCACCTACCAAATGTTGGGTGCAAACATAGTTGTCAATAATTTCTATCTTTAGGATGGGTTGCTGTGTCATTTGGGGCATATATGTGCTCCATCAAGTGAGTGAGTGAAGATGATCTGGGAACCCCACTACAGTTGGGTGGCAGGACACTTCGACGTCGAAAAGACAATGGTGCTGCTAGAAAAACATTTCTAGTGGCTGAAACTCCAACAAGAGGTCAGCAAGTATGTTAGGTCATGCACTGCCTGTGTTATTTCCAAACCAATCACTAAGAAACATGGCATGTACACCCCTCTTCCTACTACTAACAGACCATGGGAATCCATCTCAATGGACTACATGTCAGGACTCTCGTCCACTAAGTAGGGAAATGACTGTGTTTTTGTGGTTGTTGAACGCTTTTCTAAGATGGAAATTATGGTTTCCTGCAAGAAGAGCATCACAGCAGAGGCCACTGCCAAGCTCTTCTTGAATGGGTATGGGCACATTTTTTACTCCCACAAACCATTGTCTCAAATAGGGACAGTCGATTTCTCAACACATTATGGTCGAGCGTCTGGTCACTGCTGGACACCAAGCTAACCAAATCCATGACCTTCCACCCTCAGAAAGATGGAAAAAACGAGGTCGTAAATCCAATGGTTGTGCATATCCTTTGCATGTATAATTCAAAGAACCCTCCCACATGGGATGAGAGTCTTCCCTAAGTCCATCATAACTACAACCGAGCCTTGCATAGCTCAACTGACCACAACCACTTTCAGGTGGGGTTGGGATTCCATGTTAGAATATATAATATTGTGCTCATTTTACCATTGACTATACCCTCATCACCCAACCATAGGCCGAAGCCACCCTCCGAGCACCTTAACCTTGACTAAGAATTACTCTGGAAGAAAACCCTAGGCTAGATAGACAAGAAAGGTGTAGCACATCTTCCTCCAAGGATAGAGCACCAACAATAGCTGATAAGATAGTCCAAACCCTAACCAAGAGATAGTCCAAGCCAACACTGAAACTAGTTGATGCAACAGTTGCACCTGTAGCTCTCCTCCACACATGCGCACCAAACTCGGAACTGCAGTGCGCACCAGTTGCTCTCTGCAATTCTGAGATGTGTCAAATGAGAACTGGCACCCTTCCACTTGTGTGCACCAAATTGGGAACTGTAGTTCTCAGATGTGTCAAATGAGAACTGCACCCTATTTATAATGGTTCTACCATTTTTGCTGGGGCTAACTTCTCCTTCTGGGTATATGTCCGTTCAGTATATTATTATTATTTATGTCTTACCTCTTCTCTTGGAGGCTAATAACCCAATATAAATTATCTTCTTTAATGACAAGACTTCTAGGGTTATTAGCCAACTCATTAGGGTTTTCTCTGCTTTCCAGAGTCTTCTATTCTTGTCGTTCACATGAGGTA
The DNA here is from genome assembly GCA_010110895.2 of Picea sitchensis. Taxonomy (NCBI): domain Eukaryota; kingdom Viridiplantae; phylum Streptophyta; class Pinopsida; order Pinales; family Pinaceae; genus Picea; species Picea sitchensis. The sequence goes on from SNQJ01S0143640.1 coordinate 1,703, forward strand.
AATACCTCCTCAAGTAGTCCACCATAATATTAACACTCTCCTAGCTAGGGTATTACTGTAATGGTCTTGAGCACAAAAACATACCATTCACTCAATAGCATCAACATAGTCAGTTTGCTAGACTATCTCATGACTAGATCACTAGAATCACCATCACTATCAACTACATCATATCTCAAAACCATACTATCCGACACTATTACGATGTTGGATAAGTCACTCACACCATAGAGTGACACAAGAGACATTCTTATAATCTAGAAGAGTAAATTATCTATTTTCCGCCTAGAAATCTCTGTTCATCATGTGTCTCGATGATGATTATCTCCAATAAAACTATTGATAGTCTTCAAGGTACTAGAAAATAGGAACACAATTGTGCTCCATTCATAGTAGTACATAACCACAATCCGCTGGTACACTACCACACCAAGTAACACACAAGTACTTGATCAACAATGTATATTCAAGAATAGTGGAACATATCCACCACAATAGTCTTCATCTACCGTCATATAGTCTTCATAACAAACATTTGATAGCAACTCGCATAGAAACACATTGTTATGATATAAACCGAAACATCTCGGTTCAATCTTTTCACTCACATGAGTTATAAAATAATATCTCGCCTACCTAACAAGGAACAACTACCACAGTAGTCCTCATCCACTGCCATATAGTCTTCATAACAAACATCCGATAGCAACCGCATTTAAACAATGTTATGATATAAACTTTAAACCATTCGCCAATATTTCACTCACATCTATGAGATTCAAAGAATATCTTCCTCAGAGTAGAATAATGAGATGTCTAGACTGTTCTTCTCAAGCAAGGAAGAATAACTGCCCTTTCTCTCAACTGGACCATTCCCCACCCTAGGCCATTCTTCCTACACTCAATCGTGCACCTCGGAGAGAATGTATAACCCTAAGAAATGCTGGGTCCTAACCATTTCACCAAGCCATTCCTCCTACATTAATCAAAGTGCACCTTGGCGATGATGTATATAAACCCCAAGGAATGTTTGTCCTCGATTGTTGAGCTCCGACCATTCTCACCTCGGCCATTCTCCACACTAATCAAAGTGAACCCCTCGGAGAGAATGTATAAACTCCTAAGGAATGATTGTCCGACCATTTATTAACCACAAGAGGAAAAACGTCTCCGCATCAAATTAAAACACACCATTCCTCATGTTAACCACAATGAGAAATCATCGTCTCCGACGAGAAGGGCCAATCTTTCTTGAGTAACCCTCAGAAGAGAGATCACCTTGTGACCAATTTCATACAATCATTAATGAGGAAGTCAATGTCTATGATACATCAATAATCGATCTGCCTCCCATGTTAACTACAAAAGGAAGTGACTGTCCGTCAGAATTCAATCCACTTTCCGAACATAAAAGCATTTGTCCAAGATGGACCATTTTTCAATCTTGAAAATGAATGTTTTCAATAATGTTTCCAGTGCTCCATCCTAAATTGGAGATTCATTTATTCCTTTTTCAATAAGAAGGAAGTTGTTTCCATGAGCTCTATATTGTGTATGAAAAACTCTTTCATCTTGGATAGAAGCTTTACCAAATGTTCCGCTATTTGCTCATCTGTGGAGATATGTATTGGAGAATCATTTTCTCCTTTTTCGACTTCATCATGGATAATGTAATGCTTGATTTCAAATGTACTTTAGTCCGAAACACTGTAAAGGCTTCATGTAGACCTCAACAATAAAGTATATCATTGTTTTGGAAAGATGGAACATATCCATGTGGCACTTCTTCGTCATCATGAGATCTCGATTCACCGAAAGTAATCATCTTGATGTTTAGGAAATATCACCACAAGCTTCTATCAGGTACAAGTGTGTTGTCCACCAAGTTATCTATTTTATCCGCATGTAAGAGTCTCTTTCGGTATGCCTTTAGAAAGTCTTGAGATTTCTCTTCATATGTTTTATTCAAGTTCATATGGAAAAACATTATTTGCATTCATTTGATGTAGAACTCCAACTCATGGATGTTATGAATGATATAATGACTCATGTAGTGATATGTCCGGTGTAATCGAACTAGTAATCATCATAGTCTTCTCCTCCATCCGGAGAACCTCTAGTTATAGATATTTCACTTTTCATTCATAAGTCTTTCATACATTTTTTCTTCATCACAAATTCCATTTATTCTACTTGATTTCTTATAGTGAGTTCATATCAGGATGACAATCATGTGATTCTTGATACAATGACCTGTTGTTTTGGTTCCTCTTTATTTAATGTTCTTGTCTTTATGTTTTTTATCTCTTGTCCATGGAGTTTCTTATAGATTCCACTTCTTCCTTCATCATAGGATCATGGATCCGGATGGACAACCGTAGAAATACTTTAAGGCTTATCTTCAAAGAAGTCTTCATCTCAAGGCTGAGCTAAACACGCATCGTTTTTCATGGCTACTACCATCGATATATATTTCATCATATTCAATGGATCATAGGATTAGCTCCCTCCTAATCCTTTGATCCATTAAAGATGATGATACCTCCTCCCTCCGCCTAATAGAGTCCACGCTTCCATCTACATCCTTATTGTCTTCTCGCGAATATATAATTGGCTCTCTTGTTCACCGTGAGTCCACACTACCTTGTTGTTTTCTACAAAACATCATAATTATTTTTCCAATTTCCTCTCAATTGATGACTTCTTTTTTTCTTCTAAGTATCTTCATGATTGATTGACTTATTTTGCAATACTTCCACATGATTTGTATTTCATCCTTTAGTATTATCTAATGATATTCATTTTCATCTTGTTGTTTTTTTCATGTATAGTTCTTCTTGGAACACATTATTCTCCAAGAGATAGATATACAAGATATGTACTGCAGATCCATGAAAACAAGATATGTATAGAAATAAGAAGAGTGTTGTTACTCTTTTAGAAGAAGAAGTCTCTTCCATCCCACTTAGCCTTCTTTGTAGGTCTTTTCTTCGGCAACGATGCTTCATGTTTCTCCTTCCTTTCTTTATCTCAGGACAATGAATCTTGTAGTGACCATACTTCTCTCGGCCTGAAGTTGTACTTCCTCGAATGTCTTTCTTGATTTGGCTTCCTCCTTGAACCAAACTTCCTTTTTGTTCCCGAAGGTTCTTGAATATTTTGTGAAGGCTTGATCATCGTATTCTTTTGGGGTTTCTCTTTGCAATCGATCCTTGATTCTTCTTGAGCACAACAAGTCTAAAGTTCTTTCAAATGTCGGATACTCCTTTCTTGTGTTCATTCTTGCAGCAATTGCATCCCACGCCTTGGGAAGACCATTGAGTCCTTATGTTTACCAATTCCTTCTCTCAAGTGATCTCTTCAATAACTTGTAGTTGATCTCTTAATCGGGATATCCTTACAGCAGATGTTATGATGTCATCCTCATTCATATTCATGTCAAGAAGCTCATTCTTCGTACTCATAACTTGTCCAATGTTTTTGATCGAGAATATATTTGTTAGGGCATCGCACATCCTCTTAGACGAACAAGATGAGTAGATGTAGGGTATCACATGGTCTTTTATAGAATCCACTCATGATACTCTTGGAATTGATGTCATCATCTTTGAACTTCTCCATAGATGCAATGTTTTACAGTTCCTTCTCTTTTCCTTATTCAAACTCTGGCTTCATGATCTTCCTTTCACAATATCCAACATCTTATTCTTGGACAAAGGATGAGGTCAATCCTTGTTTTCATAATCACTGTGGAAGTTAGAGGCTCCATCTAACTTTTCTCAGACTTCATAGAGTTAGTCATGGCTTGCTTGACTTGGTCAAACCCTAGATTTGACCAGAATTCAAACTTCACGTCTTGGTTTGCTAAGAGTGTCGTGAGATAAGCTGGGCTAGAGCCGCATCGATCTATCTAGTGATTAGGTCAATCCATTCAATTTAAGGTGTCTCAACAATGTTAGCCTATGGCCTACCTTACCAATCACTAAGTCTAAATTATCACCTATATTTGTATTATTCATTTAGGATATTAGTAATATATCCTCAAGTGATGACAACTGAGTTAGTTAAGATTACCTAGCCTAGTCATCATGCATGATTTTAGGATCTAGAGAAAATCTCTATGAGGTGGCATCACCCATTGTACTATAAATATGTAACATTGAGTGAATACATCAATGCGGTTGGCTAGTGAGCCTTTTTTCGCCATGTTGTTATTCTTGTTTATGTTTTATCAATTGGTATCAAAGATCTTATGGTATTAAGGGCCTGGTAGTCTTGAGATTCATGGTAGTTTTACATGAAATATCTTGATGTTAAAATGTGGAGATGAACATGATCAACCAAGAAAAAGAGGAAAATCCGTGGAAGTACTGAAAAGATGATGAGGAATTTAAAATTTGAATGTACGCATGATTTCAACACTAGTTTGGTCGTACTGTGTGTAGGCATTGCAATATCAACCATACAGATCTGCCAAAAGTGAATTTGTTCGAAAACTACAATTGGAGGCATATCATTGTGGTGTTGAATTCAGAGGTAACAGATTTGTGCCTTCTATATACACCAACAAAATTACTGATCTACAAGTTTTTACAATCTGTCGAGAATAGAATGATATAATCAAATTGTCGGGGGCAATGACATTCAAGAGTATGCGGATCAATTTTCATGAACTTTCTTTGATTATGTTGTAATAGATTCAATCTCCAATTATTTGATTGAATTGTGTTGAATCGTGTGTTCATGCGCTGGAGATCATGGGCAAGTTGTAGATCGTCGGAGTTGAAGTGTGCACTGAAATGAATTATCTACACCAACAATATTGCATCTAAATTCACTTGAAGGTGCAATGAAAAGTCAATGTTTTAGTTCTCTCATTCTCCTGTTGATCCTGTCCTCGTCTAACCCCAACCATCCAAGTGGAATCATGATTTTTGGGACACTGTTCTAGTGAGGCAGGCCGCATGGTGCGTCGGTGCGGTGAGGTAGATATGATTTCACAGAGATCAATGTGAAGAATCCACAAAAACTTCTAGTAACGATTCTATATCTGTGGGAGGATGGGCACGAATGTTACCTCATATGGCAAGAAGAAGTTCGTCTCAGGACAACGCAGAGGAAGAGACCCAATGTAGTTGAGGATATTTGAATTCCTGACGTGGAGGAAGAGGAGTCGCCTATCCATAAATCAATTTATTGATGGAGGATTTTATCGATAAAATGAAAAGGAAAATTTTTTTGAGTCACTAAAATCGTTGAGAATAAATTATGTCGACTTTGTTTCTAATTTTGAGATTGTGAAATCGCTAATGTTGCTAGAAATTCCTTTTGAATTATTTGTTATCATAGAAATATGATCCCGCCTTGAGAGACGATCTCATCATGGTGGAGGCCGCCATTGCCATTGCGATCCGAAACCAAATAGAAGAAATCTAAGAAAACAATTTAAAAAATCTCCAAAACACCCTGCTATCTCTGCTATGAATAATCGAGTGATGAAGTTGCTCTAAAACCCTTCCAAATCCCACTTTCCCTTCCACACCCTCTCACAACATCCATCGATTCAGCGCTAGCTGACATCTCAGAGATCGCTTGGCCCACTTTTCCAGTAAGAACGAAGGTTCTCTGTATGTATGCAATCTTCAGAAATTTAAGGAGTAAAGCGTTAGAAGTTTCAATTCCACCATTGAAGACAAGTTAAGGAGAGAGGATTGTTTCAATCCTGAAGCAAATGCACCTGAAGGTATGTGCCATGCAAGAATCTTGTATGCATAGATAAAGGTCACAGTTCTTTTGGTAGGAAAAAAAGAAATGTGGTTTCGTTCTAAATGAGTGGTGATCTTCAAGTTTTTGTTGAAATCATTGAAGAGACTTGAGAAGGGAATTCATTCTTAATCCCGAGATTAATGATATATATACATTTTATTATCTTTAAAAAAAAAAAAAAGGGAAACAAGTGTACACCTGTATATGACTGATTTCAGTCACTGAGAATTGCAAACTTCTTGATGAAAGATTCCAAGGTGAATTTTTTGTTGTATTGGAAGTAAGACTATTGAAATCAATTCTTAAAAAACATAGAAGTAAGATTTGGTTATGATCGGAGTGTTGGTCATATATTGATAAGTTCATTACCCATCAATTATATGTGATTGGAAGTCCATATTCCAATTGGTTGAAGGCGAGTTCAGTTATCCTCAATCACAAAATCTGGAGGAGAGAGAAAAGATTCAATCCAAGCTAAGACAAGATGGTGAGCACTCACTCCAGCAAGGTAATGAATTGCTGATAATTCATATGCAAAAATTTTCCAGTTTTGAAATACACTAGGGAATGTAATTCAATCTTTGAAGTCTAGTCTTAAAATCAACGAGGTTCGTGTAGTTGTTAAAAAATTGAAATGGGGTAATTGAAGCTTGGTTGCCAAAACTTTGTAAAAAAGGAGTTATAAAGTTCTTCTTATAAGTTGGGACATGAAGACCATTGAAGGGTTCTATTTGTATTGTGATTACAAGGGAATCCATAATAAAATGAAGTATTTTTGTTTGTGTCCTAGATTCACCCAAAATTGAATAAGGGGATCTTAGGGACACCTTGCATTGTGTGCGATGGTGAATGATCTCGAATTCTTTCATAATGTTTCATGTCTAGTTTTGACATAACTACACTTACAATTTATCATACGACAATACACACATGGCCTTCCAAGAAAGTTAATTCAAGCACACAGTTAACGCTAGTGAAGTACAAGTAATCAAAGCACATATGATCAAGCATCTATGAAGATAATTATCAAATATTCAAGTCGCCAACCATTACGAGAAATGGACAAATCAAAGCATTCTAACTCAACACATCATGGAGCATTTGTAATTCAATTGTAACTTGCAAAAATGTTTGCTGTAAGATCACTTGATCGAGTTGAATTGTACTTGCAATAGTAAGAGTAAAATCAAGTTGAGTTGAATTGAATTTGTCATAAGGTTCATTCTCGGTTGAGCCCAACATCCAAGATTCATTGTCATTTTGAGTAAAATTGACAAGGATGAGTACTTGAACCTCAAATCATTGTAAACATCAAACTTTGGATGCATTTTTGGTGGTAATCAACATCCTCAACTTCCTGGAAGAAAGAAATAAAGAAGATTTCAAGTGAGCGTGAATAGCAAGCTAGTGTGAAGTTCAAGTGAGTGATTTCAGATAATCTTTCTGCCGAGTCAAATTGTAATATGATCTACCCTTCTCAAGGAGACCTCATTTAGTGTTTTTAAATGGTTCGAAATCTAGAATTATTAGAGTTATTGAACACTCTAATAAACACCGCTGAAGACAACACAATAATATTGAACAAAATAACTCTTCAATCAATGCTAACTTGTTTTCAAGTGACGCAAGCTGTTAGACTTCTTCAACTCTATCCCAGCCTATTGAATGATGAGTTGACTAATCTCAAAATCAACAACCAGTGAAGTGTTGTGAACTAGTTTTTGTTCAAGACAACCCTCTCTATGAGCGACGATGCATGAGATGATGTTTTTGATCAACAAGGAAGGAACAACATAGATACAACTCGTGAATCGCCGTGACGAAGAATCTATTCATGAACCTACATTTCAGTTTTCTTTATTTCAAGAAAGAAAATTTTTCAATGATGCATCAACATGCAAGAAATCCAATTCCATGGATTTCAAAGAAACAAGTTCGTATCATTTTCCAAGCCCATCATTAGACTTTGGGAAGAAATCATCTACAACAAGAATAGAATATGAATTGGATATGACAAGGAAGTTACCTTTCATATTCCCGATCATTCCAAACCAATCAAGTTCCAAAGTGTTGGATTCCTTCAAGAAGCTTCATCTTCACCGCTCAAGTTCAGCATCAGAACGATAAGTGTCAACATTGTAATCGAAGTTGGTCACAAGGAGAATCACTGTTTTGATCTCCATCCTTTCCAAAATTGTGGAAAGCATAACAATTTTGTGATCGATGTTCAACACTGAAGAAACCATCAAGATTGAAGATTCACTATGAGTGGATTGATCCCTGGCGCTGGTCAACATCAACAACCAAGTGATTATATAAGTCTTACCAAAGAATTCAATCTGAGCAAAGACCAATCTTGTAGCACATAACATTTTTGTACCTCACATAAGTGGTCCCCTTATAGCATAGACTTTAAGCATGGCCCTCATAGGATGAGATAACGCGGTTTTTCACATGCCCACTTTGTGTTGTACTCAAATGGAACAAGTATGGTAACACCTAAGAATAGAAGGGGTACAATGATGTAACCTCATTCACCTTATGGGGAGTTCAAAATTTCACTGATGATGGTTCATGAAACCACTGTGGTCTCTCCTTTCAACTGAAAAAAAGGGGGGAATTAATGATGGAATTGGTTGTTAGACAGAAAGTTTTGACAACAAACATCAAGTATGCCGATGGGCATGAAATTTTCCCAAATGGGAAATTGTGATTTGTAGATGATAGACTTTGGCAAAATTATGGTTCAATAAGTTTAAGCTGAATCATATAGATTTTGATTTTAAGAGAAATGATGTGAACATTTGGTTCACATAGAATGTCATTCGACCTAGCAGAGGACAAGAGGATCCTTCAGCATTGTATCTTGGCATTGGATTGAGTTGTCAAGCATTTTCAAAGATGTGTCAGACTAGAAGCTGAATCACTTCTCTTGGTTCTCTCTCAACAGATTGAAGTTTATTGGCAAAACAATTTGCATGCATATTGGCTCACATTATTACATAGTGAGATTTTCTAGAGATGGCATACTTTGGCAAGATTATGGTTCAATGAATTGCAATTGAATCATACACACGATATATTGGGATGTTGTTGGACACCTAAAAGTGTCAAGATTGGTTAGTGGTTATCCAAAACCATCGATACATGGTATCAATTGGTCAATAGTTATCCCAAACCACAGATTCAAATAGCACTTTAGTGATACACTGATAATATAGTGGTGATACTACATAGCCCACCACCAGCGTAAGACACGATTCTTCTAGCTAAAATACTTGGTAAAATGATCAAATTGACAAGCAATCAAGGAATGTTCAGAAATTGCAGTTTTTCACTTCCATATATCAACTCTCTTCTAGTTCATTTCAAATGAACATGTTCGGAACTGGGCCCGTGATTGTGGTGGTTTTTCAGAAGTTCTTCATCGAGCCCTCAACACGTGAGTTTTATATGAAGACTTTGGAATTGATACCGGGCCATGCTTTTTTGCCGGTATTATTGATCTGATTCCCAGATTGAGGGGGGGATTGTTAGCCCATGGCTTACCTTACCAATCACTAAGTCTAAAATTGTCACCTATATTTTGTGAGCTATTCACATTTAGGATATTAGTAGTATATCCCTCGCGATGACTAATGAGTTAGTTAAGATTGCCCAGCCTAGTCATCATGCATGATTTTAGATCTAGAGAAAATGTCTCTATGAGGTAGCATCACCCATTGTACCATAAATATGTAACATTGGAATGAATACATCATGTGTTGGCTAGTGAGCCTCGCCATGTTGGTTAATTCTTGTTTTTATATTTTATCAAACAAGAGGATTAGGGTTGCCGTGAACTCCTACTAGTAACCCTAGCTAATACCCTCAACAAGCTTGTTAATATTCTAGCTACTATGTTTCCTTTCCAACATTTAGATCGAATGAAGGGAGGCATGGGCCCATAAACCATTAGAATATAGAATATTGTTCATTTTACCATTGATGATACCCCTCGTCAATTCAACCATAGGTAGAAGCCACCCTCCAGCACCTTAACCTGACTCCAGAATTACCTCGAAGCAAAACCCTAGGCTAGATATCCAAACAAGGTATAACACATATTCCTCCAAGGATAGTTCACCAACAATAGCTGATCGATAGGTCCAAACCCTATCCAAGAGATAGTCCAAGCCAACACCGAACCGGTTGTTGCAAATAATCCGCACCTTATGTTTCCTTCACACATGCACACCAAACTAGAACCACAAGTGCGCACTAATTTATCTCTACAATTTTGAGATGTGTCAAAATAAGAACTGACGCCCTGTATTTATAAGTGGTTCAGCTAGATTTTGTTGGGGCCAACTTCTCCTTTCCTCGATATGTTTGTTAAATATATTATTATTATTTCTCGTTGACTTTTCTCTGAGGCTAATAACCTAATATAAATTATCTTCTTTTAGCCTAATAAGACTTCTAGGGTTATTAGACAACTCATTAGGTTTTCTTCTTTCTCGAGTCTTCTATTCTCGTTGTTCACACGCGGAGGTAAATACCTCCTCAACTACCATAATATTAACATTCCAACCATTGGGTCCCATAGACGTTGCACTTCCCCTTTGTAGTTAGCATTCGGACCGACTCATCTCTTGTTCCAAATGAAGATGACAAAGCCACCCAACATTGAGTGATCCAGAACATCCGCCAACAAGTTCATGATATCCTACAAAAAATCCAATGACAAGTACAAACAATTCCATGATCAACATCGGGTACCACATAAGTTCTAGGTGGAGACAAAGTTTTGTTGCACTTGCGAAAAGAATGCCTTACAGGACCCAATCAGAATATTCACCCACTCCGTTATGGCCCACATCACCAAGGCCATGGGGATAATTATTTTGAGCCTCAACATTCCTCCTTCCTTGTCCTACACCCAATATTCAACATGCATCTCCTTCGACCATATTTCCCAACATTATTAGACACCTCGACGTAGCGTATCGATGCAGTGACATCACAACACATCGTTTAGCAAATACGTGAGAGGAATGGACGCTGACGTTTTCAACAATAAATTTTTGAAAATGCTTTGAAATTGTTATGCACATCTTAAATGACTCATTTAAGAGATGGCATACTAGTATATTGTAATGGACCTTGAACGGATAGCTCTCGTCCTTTAGTGAATAGCTCCATTACTTATTTAGGTTTAATGCAGGTAGATAGATTTTAAATTCTAGATTTGATAGTTTAGAGTCCTAGAGGGAAAACGGATATAGACAATCTCATTGTAGTGTTGTATTATGATCACCTCGTGAAGAGAAGAAGACATGAGAATTGTATGAAGAACACCCATGTACATGCATTTGAATTAATAGAAGGAAGCTTTAATTCAAGTTCATGGTTTTGTTGATTCTTTGTGTCTTGATGTTGATATGCTCATGAATGTTTGCTTCTTTTGTCATACATTTTCTTTAGTATGTTGTGTATGTGATTTCATGTATGAACCTAAGTCATAAAGGGTGAGTGAATGAGTTTCAATTGTTTCTCTTAGTTGGAACCGTAGGATTCCCTCAGCGAGTGCGCTTGAGTTGTCCGCAAGGAGCGCGCTGATAGAAGGTTCAATTAGAGATAGATTTTGTTCTCACCGGTTGCACAAATGTACGCTAATGCGTAAGCGAGTGCTAGCTGCCAAGTCCTCGAAGTTGGCGACTCGGAGCCGCATAAAAAGACCGGTTGCGTGCGCGCATATAGTCAAGGGAGGTTGAACACTTGATGTGTTTGCAGAGTTGCTGCAAGGACTACGAGCAAAGGGTTCCAAATTCTAAGAGAGTGAGCAGCTGGGAAAGCTCAAGAGGAGTAGAGCCTTCAAAATTCGTTGAAGGACTGCACTGAAAGTTTCACATCAAGAAATCCTCGAGGAGAGAGGAGCGATGGTCGAGATCTTATGGAGGAGCTCATGGAAATCCCACCGCCCATCGATCCGACAGATCGCTGAGGAGTGCTATGAGCACATCGCCGTTCGAGCCCGAAGGTCGGTGAGTCGCTGGATCGAGTTGATTTCCCGTCAGCCATTAGATTTGGCAGGAGTTGCATCGGGGTTAAGTCTTAGAGAGAAGAGTAGGAGTCTCGGAGGAGTCATCGGGAACTTCGAAAGTGAAGAAATCACAACATCAAGAATCACGATCCACTCCATTTCTGATAAGCTCATAACCGGCCCATCGTAGTGGACGATGTCGCGAAGATACCGAGGAGACGGAAAGTTCTAGGCACGGAGTTTTCTGCTAAGAAATCTTGTTACTTGAATCATGATCCGCGATTTCATTATCGACCGCCCATCCTGAAGGATTCGCGGGCGTTCATCACGCTATTCGCAAAATCCCGACAAGGGGTCAATCTATCGGCGTTTGGAGATTATCGGGATATCGGGATCCCGGTGACAAGTGGTTTGCGCACTTTGAAATCAAGCATCCGCGGAAACCCGATCGCTGGGGACACCATCACGCCAGGTCGAGGAAAGAGTTGTGGTGGAGGCCACCAGTCACCGGACGGAGAATCAAGAATTCGAGGATCGAAATCCACCCAAGTGTTTTGTAACATTGAAATCTCATAGAAATTCCTCGGTGGTAAGTCCGCGTGGTCACGGGTTAGTGATCATATGAGCCAAGACCTCTAGCAGGAAGGCTAGCGTGGAAAAGGTGCGCTGGGATTCGGGAACGTGGAGTCTTGAAGGCGCGAGTATTTCATTATCGCGAAACCCCAAAACCCCGGATGGGAGTTATAGCCGAGGTCATATAAAGAGAGGTCACGTGGACCAAGATTTTAGCCTGGAGGGCTAACATAGGGTTGGAAGCGCACTGGGATTTTGAATTCCAAAACCCCGACAAGAAGAAACATAATACCGCTGGCTCCATCTGGAAACGGCCATGTGGACTAGAGGCTTAGCTAGGTGGGGCTAAAGAAATAAAGGAGTGCATCAGAGATTGGGACGGCGGATTCAAGTGGCCGTAACATCGCCGATGTCAAAAACCCCGATAGAGGGAGGGGATTCCCTGAAGAGATTTTTGTGGGTAAAGTATTTCCCGATAGGGGAAATAGAAGAACTTCGCCCTTCGCCAAGGAAGGAGAAAGATCCCTGCGGATTTATCGCGCCCTAGGTGGCGGCTCGCTTCAGTGGTATCGAGCTTAGAAAACTTTTTTTTGTAGCAGAGAAAAAGGAAGAATTCACCATGTCGCTAAGGAGAAGGGACATGCAAACAACCAATCCAGAAGAGGAAAGGGAATTGTCCGCAGAAAGAGGTAGGCAAGCCAATCCGCATACATGGAGAGAGGGATGTGAAATCTTTGTGCCAGAACGGAGGACATGGAGATAAGAGAAAGGTGCAAAGCCGATGTAGGATAATCAGTGAGTCCTAAAATGAAGATGATGCTAGACATGGAGAAGAAGAAATCCCAACAAAAGATGCAGAAAATGAACGCTTACTTAAAGCTATTGCAAGAATGAGTACAAAGGTAAAATGGACATTCCAGTTTATGAGGGAAACTGGATGCAGAGGAGATTCTTGATTGGATTAGAGCTCTAGACACTTTACTGATTATGAAGATATCGAAGAGGATAAGAAATTGGGTCGCATGCCTTCACGATATTAAAAGGACATGCAACCTTGTGGTGGGATGAACTACAAGCCGACGTGCATTGCCAAGGGAAAGCAGAAAATTAAGAGCTGGTATAAGATGATTGCAAAGATGAAGGTAAAATTATCTCGTGGATTATCAAATTTCTATTCAGAGGATGCTAACCCCGGAGACGTGGCCGATGACGTTGAAGAGTATAATGAATTTTACGTGTTGAATATCGTGTAAGGTGTCATCGCTAAAAGCAATGATGAAAAAGGTGGCCGTGCATATGAATGGCCTCGAGATATGGAGGATTTGATGAAATGGAGTATGGTAAACATCCGAATGGTGGAGGATGCTTTCACTAAAATGGCTCTAAAAGATGAGGAGAAGTTGAGCCGAAAACAAGGTCAAAGAGGCCGAGGTAAGTATGTCATCCTGCAGGCAAGGCAGTTGCCCAGGAAGAACCCAGAAGCCCAGGGACGACCGGAAGAAACCTCAGACTCAAAAAGAGAGAGGTGGAACCTCACAAAGAGGGCTTATGCTGAGAAAAGAGAACAACGTACTGAGTAGAGAGGAGGATATGTCGATAATGATAGGTTTCCTTATACCGCAGGTAGAGGAAGAGAAGAGGTGGAGTAATCACATGTTTCACATGTGGAAAGAATGGGCACAAAATCGTTCGAAAGTGTCCAGAGAAAAAGAAAGAAACTGCAGAGACTCACATCGCCGAGGCACAAAGGCGCAGATGTTGAGGCGTAATACCTACGCGTAAGATCATTGCGATAAAAGTCCTTTGATGCCAGAGATGAGATGGAGAATTCGTAAAGACGTAGGAACAGCCTTTTGTGGACGCTTGCAAGATGAAGGATAGAGGTTGCAAGGTCATTGTGGACAGTGGAAGCAAAGATAATCTCATTTCAAACGCAGATGGTAGAGAAGTCGGAGTTGGAGACCTAATCACTCCAGTCCATACAAAGTTTCATGGCTGTAAGGGACATCCGGTAAATGTAACTAAATGCTTGGTTGACATAAAAATAGGAGGATATAATGATAAGATTTTATGTGATGTTATTCCATGGATGTTTCGGTTAATTATCGGGTAGACCATGGAAATATGATAGAAATGTGATTCATTATGGGAGGATGAACACATACACCCTAAATAAGAATGGGAGAACCCATATGTCAAGATCCAATTGCGATAAAGAAGTGAAACCCGAGGTAAGAAACACGATTTCATGAGTGGGAAGGAATTTCACGTAGTTAAGAAGAAGGAGGATCCACACCTTGTATCGAAGCCGAGAATTGTTCTCACTAGCACAAGAGTGTATGATTTACCGACTGAAGTTCAGGAACCATCGAAGAGCTCGGCCGACATAGTGCAAAGGGATGAATTACCTTGTTCGCTGCCACCGATGAGGAGCGTGAGTCATCACATTGATCTCATACCGAGATCTAGTTTACCAAACAAAGCCGCACGTATTTCGATGCCGTGAGAATGAAGAAGTCAAAAGACGTCCAGAGTTGTTGGACAAAGGTTTGGTCGGTGCTTTTGAGTCCGGTGGTGTTGTTCGATGGTACTCAACCTAAGAAAGATGGAGGCCGGAGGATGCACCGATTCAAGAGCCATCAACAAGATAACTATCAGGTACAGATTTCCATTGCCAAGAATGGATGATTTGATGGATTGCTTAAGTGGAGCAATTTTGTTTTCAAAGATAGATTTGAAGAGTGGATATCACCAGATTCGCATGAGAGAAGGTGATGAGTGGAAAACAACATCCAAGACAAATGAAGGTTTGTATGAATGGCTTGTCATGCCATTTGGCTTGACGAATGCATCGAGTACCTTTATGAGGTTGATGAATGAAGTCCTGAGGGATTTCATCGGAAAATTTTTCATCGTATATTTGGATGACATACTGATTTTCAGCAAGACGAAGGCTGAACATTTGAAGCATTTGGCCATTGTGATGAAGAAGCTACAGCAGGAGAAGTTGTTGATTAACACGAGAAAATATTCATTTATGAAGACAGAACTCATTTATTTGGGTTTTGTTATATTGACAAATGAGTTAAATATGGATCCAGATAAAGTGGAAGTGATCAAGAATTGGCCATCACTAAGGAACATATTTGAGGTGAGAGGTTTTCACGGTTTGGCTAGTTTCTACCAAAAATTCATCAGGAATTTCAGTGGGATTAGTGCAGCGATGATGGATACAGTCAAGAAAAGGCATAAGTATTTTCACTGGACTGAAGAGGCTGAGAAGAGTTTCAATTTGTTGAAACGGAAGATTACGGAACAACCAATTCTGGTGTTGTCAGACTTTCAAAAGACATTTCAGGTGAAATGTGATGCAAGCGGGTTTGCCATAGGAGCAGTCTTGAGCCAGGAAGACAGACCAATTGCATATTTCAGTGAGAATATGAATGAGGAAAAAGAAAAGTACTCCACGTATGATAAATAATTCTATGCCATCATCCAGGCATTGAAGAAATGGAGGCACTATTTGATTCCAAAGGAATTTGTTTTATATAGTGATAACCATGCATTACAATTTGTGACTCAACAGGAGAAGTTGAATCAGAGGCATGTTAAGTGGGTAGAATACATGAAAAATTTCACCTTTGTAATTAAGCATATTTCTGGTACTGCTAACAAAGTGGTTGATGCTTTGAGCAGGAAGTGTTTGTTGTTGCAGGAGTTCAAATTAAGGACGTTAGGCTTTGATGATATCAGAGACATGTATGTGGATGACCAGGATTTTAAAGAAGCATATGAAGCAGCTGAGAATCCAGTTCTCAGAGACAGAAGCCCTTGGACAGACTATATGATCCAAGATGGATTATTGTTCAGAGGAAATCAGTTGTGTATTCCAAATTTCTCCATGAGGGAGAATCTGTTAAAGGAGAATCACAGCGGAGGATTGGTCGGAGACTTCGGTCATGAAAAGACATTTGAAAAGATGAGAGAGTCATACTTTTGTCCAGGGATGCGGTTAGAGGTCAAGCGGTTTGTAGACAGATGTAGAGTTTTCCAGCATTCGAAAGGAAGGAAGCAGAATGCAGGATTTTATCAGCCATTGCCATACCAGAGAGGCCATGGGAGGCGATCAGCATGGATTTTGTATTGGGGTTGCCAAAGACACAAAGAGGTGTTGATTCAATCTTTGCGGTAGTGGATAGGCTTTCTAAAATGGCACACTTCATTCCATGCCAGAAGACCAGCGATGCGACTCACATCACAAATTTGTTTTTCAAGGAGATCGTTCGACTTCATGGATTGCCGAAAAGCATAGTTTCGGACAGAGACACTAAGTTCATAGGGAATTTTTGGAGGACGCTATGGAAGAAGTTGGGGACTAACTTGATGTTTATTTTAGCTTATCATCCTCAGACGGATGGACAAACTGAAGTGGTGAATAGAAGTCTGGGAGACTTGTTGAGAAGTTTGGTGACAGAACGCCATAGCAGTTGGGACAATGTATTTCCGCAGGCAGAGTTTGCATACAATGACTCAGTAAATAGAAGCACAGGAAGAAGTCCATTTCATATTGTGTATGGCGTATAGCCGAGAGGAGGTTCTGAACTGAGGGATTCAGAACAGACTGTGACTAGCAGCGCTAGTGCAGAAGAATTCGCTGAAGCGATGAAAGAACTTCACAGCTAGGTGAAGGAGCGACTGCTAAAAACAAGCCAAGAATATAAGCGTAGACCCGATCAGCATAGGAGAAAACTTCAGTTTGAGGTTGGTGACTTGGTTCTAGCACATTTGAGGAGAGAAAGGTTCCCGAGAGGAGCATACAACAAGTTAAAGATGAAGAAAATCGGACCGTACAAGGTCTTGAAGAAGATGGGAGAAAATGCTTATGAGATTGAATTACCCGATGGGATCAGAATATCTCTGATATTCAATGTCTTGGATTTATACCCATATAGAGCTGAGGAAATAGAGACTGCAAGTGATGAAAAGCCAGAGGTTCAGTGGCAAAAATAGATGCCAGTTGCAGAAAAGCCATAGATGGAACAAATATTGGATAAACGAATGGGTAAGAAAACCCGAAGGAAAGAATATTTTGAATATTTGGTCAAATGGAAAGGCCATCCAGTTGAAGATGCCAGCTGGGAGACTGAAGCAGAGATTTTGAAGCATGGACAGACCATGCAGGAGCTCATGGACAGGAGCCCATGAAAATTTTCAAGCGAGGGAGTATGATGCAGGAGCATCGCCAACACATCAAGTGAGCAGCGCGGAGGTGAATGGACAGCTGGACAAGCCAACACAATTTTTTGAAAATGCTTTGAAATTGTTGCGCGATCTTAAATGACTCATTTAAGAGATGGTGTACTAGTATATTGTAATGGACCTTGAGCAGATAGCTCTCGTCCTTTAGTAGATAGTTGGCATTTAATTTAGTTAATGCTGGTAGATAGGATTTTAAATTATAGATTTGATGGTTTAGAGTCCCAGAGGGAAAATGGATATAGACACCCTCATTGTATTGTTGTATTATGATCAATTCAGGAAGAGAAGAAGAGCATGCAGAGAATTGTATGAAGAACACCCATGTACAGGCATTTGAATTAATAGAAGGAAGCTTTAATTCAAGTTCATGGTCTATGTTGATTCTCTTTGTCTTGATGTTGATATGCTCATGAATGTTTGCTTCATGTCATACATTTGTTTTTAGTATGTTGTGTATGTGATTTCATGTATGAACTGAAGTCAGAAAGGGTGAGTGAATGAGTTTCAATTGTTTCTCTAGTTGAACCAGAGGATTCCTGGAAGGAGTGCAGTTGAGTTGTCCACAAGGAGTGCATTGAAAGAAGGGTTCAATTAGAGATATCTTTTGTTCTCAATTCCTCGAAGGTGCAGTCAGGCACAATGTCGTGCAAGGAGTGCGCAGGCCAAGCTAAGTCTCAGAGTTGCGATTCTGAGCTAGTATAAAAAGACCGTTGTTGCAGGTGTGCGCAGAGTCAAGGGAGGTTGAACACTTGACGTGTTTGCAGGGTTGCCACAAGGAGTGCGAGCAAAGGGTTCCAAATTCTAAGAGAGTGAGCAGTTGGGAAAGCTCAGGAGGAGTAGAGCCTTTAAAATTCGTTGAAGGGCTGCACTGAAAGTTTCACATCAAGAAATCCTCGAGGAGAGAGGAGCGATAGTCAAGATCTTGTAGAGGAGCTCATGGAAATCCCGCCAACCGTCAGATTTGATAGATTAGTGAGGAGGTTACGGCCACATCAGCGTCCAAGCCTGAAAGGTTGGTGAGTCGTTGGATCAGGAGTTGATTTCCCGTCAATCCTTAGATTTAACAGGAGTTGCAACGGGGTTAAGCCTTCGTGAGTAGTGGAAGAGTTCCATAGAATTCATTGGGATATTGGAGTCATCGGGAATTCCGGAAGTGAAGAAATCACAGCATCAGGAATCACGATCCGCGATTTCTCGATAAGCTTAGAACCGTCCATCGTGTGGGACGCATGTCAGAAGATCCTGAGGAGTCGGAGTTCTAGGCATCGGAGTTTTCGAAGGTAAGAAATCTTGTTACTTGGAATCGCGATCCACGATTTCACGACAAGATCAGGACCATCCATCTGGAAGGACGCGTGCCAGCCATCGGCGTTATCAGGAAAAGTCCCGACAAGGAGTCAATCCATCGGCGTTTGGAGTTCATTCAAATATCATGGATCCCGGTGACAAGTGGTTTGTGCACTTAGAAATCGCGATCCACGAAACCCCGATCAGTGGGGGACAACTGTCAGCACAACAGGGCTGAGGAAAGAGCCGTAGTGGAGGCCAGCTGTTAGCCTGACGGAGAATCGGTGTTCGAGGGATCAGGAAATCCACGGGTAAGTGTTTTGTAACATTGAAATCTCATAGCCCCGACGGGGTAAGTCCATGGTCACGGGTTATTGATCATATGATCCAAGACCTCTAGCAGGAAGGCTAGCGTGGAAAAGGTGCGTCGGGATTCTGGGAATCATGAGTCTTGAAGGCGTGAGTATTTCGACATCGCAAACCCCGAAACCCCGATGGGAGTTATAGATGAGGTCATATAAAGAGAGGTCATGTGGGACCAAGATTTTAGAGAGGGGCTAACGGAGGTTGGAAGCACGTCGGGATTTTGAAGTCCAAAAACCCAACAAGAAGAAACATAAGACTGCGGTCTTATCGGAGCCGGTCGTGTGGACGAAAGGCTTAGCCAGGTGGGGCTAAAGCAACAAAGGAGTGCATCGAAGATCGGGGATCAGTGATTCAAGTTGCCAGAACATCGCGGATGTCAAAACCCCGATAGAGGGAAGGGATTCCCTGAAGAGATTTTTGTGGGTAAAGTATTTCCTGATAGGGAAATAGAAGAACTTCAAGTTCTTTGGGCCAAGGAAGGAGAAACATCCTGCGAGCGGACGTGCCCTGGGTGGCGCGCCTGTGTCGCAGAACAAATGACACCAACAAATATCAAACCCAACTACATCCAACAGGCATCCAGTGATCAGATTGTGGACACACAGATCAAGGGAACTCAACAACAAAGGATCCAACTTTATCAAATCGTCAAAGCAGGGCAGCTCCTTCACCAAGGCAAGTGGCTCACCCGGGGCCAAATTCAACAGAAATTTCCTCATCTGATGGGGGAACTCAACACAATGGATACCATTTCTTCCTAAGGAGGGAGGATTGATCCAGAAAAATATCGGTGTCCACCCATGTTTCCCAATTGGCTCAAAATAGTTTTCTGGCAATTTTGGCAATTTACTACTTTTAGTCGTTTTCACTTCTGGGGCCATTTTGAGGGCCTAAATGAAGGTTTTTCAGTATAGAGATTCTCAATGATAGCCTATGGAATCATTGAGGCTCCAAAATAAATCTCCTCAACAACACCTTTCCAACAGGCTATCATATTCCTAAAACAAAGATCGTACGCAAAATTTACGACCCCGAGAAGTTAATGGACTAACTTACCCAAACGGGCCCATATGACTTTTGGCGCTTCATCTCCTAGGGTTAGGTTTTTGGATGTATAGGGTTTTTGGCATTCCTTTTTATTGTAAAATGCCTTCATAGCCTCATTGTAATGATATTCTTGTGAATGAGCGTAGTCGTCACATCTCTTCTCATAGATAAGCCGCCACCATTCCAGCAAGCTTGTTTCCGCTGCATTTTACAGTTTCAACTTATTTCATTATTGAATCGAAAACCAGTTTTACTGTATCTCTATTATGTTGTGTTAAGAATATGTTAATAATTTGTATTCATTTCATTCTGCTCATAAAATATGGATCATGTAATCTCCTATATACTCTTGCAACATCATGGATCCTAGGTGTACTACTAGGTCAACCTCTACATGAAGGTGAGCCAATCCCGGGACACAAATGGAAGTGTCCTCATAAATTCCCTTGGATTTGGAGTCCTGTTGATGGGTGAAATTGATCGTCTGCCAATTGGAAGAGCGATTCTGGTCTGGGGTTGTCTAAATAACCCAAGTCCTTTGGTGTAACTCGTTCTGACAGGTTTAATGGCTCCGTTAGCCAATATAAGAATCCTAAAAGAAACGAATAAAAGAGAGAAATCACTAACTAATTACTAAACACTATATATATATGTACACATGTTCTAATGTAATTGTAGTAGTTGTATTTAAGCAGAAGATATACAAATCTCGTTTATTTACATGGTTTACAAGTTGCAAGTTTTAATTGAAACATACGAAAATCAATGTGAAAAATGATTGCTTCTAGGAAGTAGATAAAGAAATAACATAAAAATATTTATTGTTTTTCTTTTATAAATTTAAAAAGTCATGCAAAAAAAAAAGTTAATGAAACATGAACATGTATTTTTCTAGTTTCAATGATATGTAAATGACATAAAAATACAAAGAAGCTATATTGCCAGTGAATTAGTGAGGTGTATCCAAGCATCTGCATGAGTGGTGAACATCCAACTGCCATGTCCAAGAGAGAAATCTGCAATGAACCTTATGACTATTCTAAATAAATTTAGAACATGTATTGGCACCTTAGGTTTTAATGAAAGAAAATGAAACACAAACATAAACCTGTGATCTCATAATTATATATGATTACAACAAGATAAATCTGGAAGCAATCTATGCATTTTATCATTCAATTTAAAATTCAAAGATAAATCCCATTATTTAAATCAAAGATATAATCACAACATTTGTATTTTGAGGAGCAAATGATAGATGGTATTTATAATATAAACCTCCTACACATCACACATCATTTAATCTAAAGATATCTGTAATGATCCCAAGCCATTATGCAAGGATCATCACTGTTTTGGTGTCTTTTTAAAACTTTTTCTGAGTGAGGTATTTTGTCAAACACTTTGTTGATCTACCTTTTAGATGTGTCTATATGTGTGTATGCAGCAAATAACAGAAAGAGATAACCATGGAACATGCCTCAACCATATGAAATAAGATAGACAAGCCAAAACATCTCAATTCTTCTTTATTCATAAAATAGAGAAACCCGCTACAATGAAGATGTCGATCTGGAATGCTCAACAGATGGCCAAGAAGATAGACAATAGATAAGAGCTTCTAAAAAATGCTCCCGCTAATACAAAAGATGCCTCCAAAGGCTGAATGAGAAATGAAGATCAATACAAGCAGCTCTGAATGCCAAACTCTCCAGCTGAAGAATGCCATGCTCCAATAGAAGGTTGAAACCCTTAATAACTCGGCCCTGCTGCCAAAAGTGTCCAATCACCCTAATAAATATGCCAACTGATATATCAGGTGATGGTAAGAACAACCCAGGTGACCGAATCTCCAATATCCCTCTCAATCTATGTAGATCTAAAATCCCCCACTGAATGGTGCGCCCCACTGGATGACTAAAACCATAAATAATTCAACCCTGCTGAAGAAGGCCTCCAAATGATCTCAAACTCTCTAGAAATATAGATTGGGACACTGCACGTCACTAGGTAAATTCTCAGGGTTAGATCTAAAGTGTAACCCCTCCAAACGGACTAGATCTGGATCTCAAAAACATCCTCCTTCTCTTCAATTCGCCCCACTGCTCAAGAGATAATCTGAGCCATAAAACTGTCTCAAAAAGCACTAGATCTGATGTCCAAGGCCCTACAATAAAAACCCAAGTGATAGAATCTTCAACAGCCCTGCCAATCTCCTACAACGAATATCTCTCCAAAGATGGTGCGCCCCTCTTGTTGGAATCCCTCAACTGGTGCGCCCTCTCTCTATCTGCACATGAAACTGATGTAGAATCCTCCTACAACTGAGTAGATCTGGAACTAGAATGGTGTGGGAGAGTATTGCATCTCCGATACCAAGATTGGGACAAGATAGGTGG
>SNQJ01S0143640.1:53744-64793 GCA_010110895.2 Picea sitchensis
TGTGGTTTGTTGACCCACAACCCTGATCCAACGGTCATCGTATGTCCTCCAAATCCGATGGTCCTTATTCATTTCATATTTTCGAGCTTCAGGTATTTCAAATCTCAAACTTTCTAGCATTGATGATTTTAGGGGATAAATTTCTCTCATGGGCAAATTTTCCATGGTTTTTCCCAAAATGAGATTCGCTATTTTAAAAATGATTCGCCCAAATTCTATAGGATAAAATTATTTTCCCTTAAAAATTGCCAAAAATTTATAAAAACTATATAAAATGCTTAGAAATTTGAATATTTTTACAAAAATATTGCCAAACATTTATAGTTCACATATGAAGGATTAGTAAGATTCACCAAGGTTTCTACATTTTAAAATAAATTTTCATCCTTAAAATCATCCATGATTTCCAGAGCGTAACCTCCTCGCATCTTTATACCCGAACTAAATGTTGTATGTCGATCATGATCCTAGATCAATGGCTTGATCTATCTGCAATGCATCTCTTATAGCTTATCATGTCCTTCCACTTAGAATGATCCAACGACTGATAAAATTTCACATCAATGAGATCTCAGATCTTATCTCGCTTATCCTATCCTTCCACTTGAAAATGATCTGACGGATGACAAGAATTCGGGTTTGATCTGATTACTATTGGGTATTTGGATAATCGAACTCTCATCCCTTTTAACTTGCTTAACCTATCCTTCCACTTTAAAGTGATCTGATGGCTGACAGGAATTCAGGGTTGATCCAACGACTAGCGAGTATTCGGATAATCAAATTCTCAATCTTTTCATCTTATCCTTTCCTTCCACTAAACTTTGATCCTACGGTCATGAAGACACTCAAATAAGATCCACGTTCATGGATGTGTTGGTTGTGGAGCCTGATTATGTTCCTAATT
Organism: Picea sitchensis; assembly: GCA_010110895.2. Classification (NCBI taxonomy): domain Eukaryota; kingdom Viridiplantae; phylum Streptophyta; class Pinopsida; order Pinales; family Pinaceae; genus Picea; species Picea sitchensis. Next base: position 54,652 of record SNQJ01S0143640.1, read on the forward strand.
CAGAGGTATTTTCTTTCAGCCAAATTTATACCCCATGAAGACTTTACACCCCAGGAGTATGTACACTCTTCCATGCAGGGGAGTGTAGAAAGGGTTACCCCCTTTGTGAGGTTTGGGGGGGCTATCTGCCTAGCTAGGGGGTCTAGGGGAAAGTGGGGCCCCAGTGGGGGTTTGGGGGCGAAGCCCCCAAAGGAAAAATTGCCTTGTAAATGTATATTGTAATTTCCTTGTAAATATGGACCATTCATTATAAGGTCATAGATCTAATAGTAGATATTATGTTAGGGTTTTTTTCCGTAGAAGGAAACCATCTTTTATGAGGGAAATGTTTTTTGTGGCGACGGTTGATGGGAATATTGTATTCTGAGATAGGAGACTGTGAGAGAAATAAGAGGAAGTTACAGTGGGTTTGTTGTAGGTTGTATCCTTTCATATGATGGATAATAATAAAGGAAGGACCTAGAAATTTCTCTGGTGGATGTAGCCCACACTGGGTGAACCACGTAAATCTGTGTTTCTATTGTATTATGTATCTTCTGTGTTTTGTTTCTGAAGTTGTTTTATTTTATTGCTCCATGGTCCTATTTTTCTAACAGGATGATTACAAAACCACAACTTGCGAGTGATTTAACTCATCCCCCAAACTCCACAATTGGATGTTGTGAATTGTTGGTGAGTCAACCACAATCATTGATCTTCGAAGCCATAAGATCGAATGGTCCTAACTAATTGCGGTATTGGAACTAGCGTGATATTTAATTCTCCTTTCAATCTCCATAATTCATCCCTATTGTTAATCTGGAAATTGTGCATCTGACGGTCACAACTTAATATGACATAAAATGATCGCTTGTTGGATCAACCATAGTCATCAATATCTGAGTCTATAAGATCTGACAATCTAGGCCAATTCTAGGATTGGAACTAGCGAGTCATTTAATTCTCCTTCTGATCTCCACAATTTATCCCTGTCGTTGATCTGGCTTGCAGATCCAACGGTCACGATCTTCCAATGGACCTCAATCCCATGGTCAATCATATGACCGATGTCCATAATATTAGATGATAAACACAGTCACTTTCTTGATTGGACGACTGATGAGGCTTTTCACTCAGATCGGATGGTTGTTGAGGCTTCTCATCCTGAGCTTACAATTTTCCTTCTGAGCTTTGATATCTGCATTTGCTAACCCTCCTGATATTTTATCATAGGAACATGTTTTATCCTATCTTGATCAACAATAATCATGAATTGCTTCATATTGTTCACTTCTTCTGCTAACTGATATATTGTGCAATGTTCTCTTCGTTCTAAGATTTGATCTTCATTCACTTATGTACTGCATTTTCCCTTCTGATATTTTATATTCATATTGTTTGCTTCTTCCTCCTGAGCTTACACTTTCAATCTTTGCATACTTTTTGACATATTCTGCTAATGTATATACTATTGATATCAATGAAAATCTCATCTCTAGTAAATCACAATGATAATTCATTATAACAACAAATAATCACAATGACTGTTGACATCAATAACAATATGTCCAACACACCTGAAATACTTTGTGCAAACAATATTACTTTTACATCCTCATTATCTACCTCCTCTAGGTCAAAAAAGTCATTAAACCAATATAATTTTTTTCGGGCTGAAGCATTTTCCTCAACATCATATGATTTAATTATTTGAGCATAATTTTCAGTTAAATCATGTAATTGGGAAGGCGAAACAAGCAGAGAAAATATGGATGCCATGGATCTAGGAGGATTTTGGGATGGATGAACAGTCTGAATGGGGACAATCTAAATCAGGATAATGGGAATTTCAACAATTTGAATGGGGATAATAGGAATCAAATATTGAAATTTATTACCATCAAACATAACTTGATTTAAGTTGGATTCTGATTTAGATCTGAACAAATTTTGTTCAAATTTTATATCAAAATCAAGCTCATCAATGCTTTTCACTTCGTCCTTAGGTAATGAAACATTTATGTCCAGGAAAGGAAATGAGTCAATTACCCTTTCTTTTATTTTATGTAAGATTTTCTCGAGATCAGACATAGATGTTATAGGTTCTGGATCATGGATCTTTTTGGGAGCCATGATTTTTTATTAGAGTTACTTTCTTGTTGTTGATCTTATAAAATGAAGCCAACAGGGTAAAAAACATTCAGCCAAAAAAAATGTTTGATTTATGTGTTACCCTCAAGAAAAAAATATGAAGCTTTAGTCATTCCCTCCCAAGGGAAATTTTTAATTTCATCCCTGACAACGGTGCAAAAATGTTAAAACTAAGTAAATTGTTGGACTGAAGAAACAACCTACAACGGTAACCTGAAAACCAGATTTAATACTGGAAGTTAGCCCTTGCAATCTAGAGATGGCTCTCTCTGATATTTGTTGACAAGGAGATATGGTATCTCTTGGGATATGGATTTAACCCCTTAAAATGAAAGAAAAACATTATTGGTAGGTATAAATTCCCCGAGGAACAAAGGCTAGATTAGGTGATGAAATTTCAGTTTTTAGTTTAGTTGTGTATGGTGAAATAAGAAAAGAAACATATAACAGAGTCAGAACACCATGGAAGATGAATTGTGACCTATTTGAKAAGATAAACAAAGGTTAAACCAATTAAGTCTAGAGAACCATTAGATGAATTCTATACCTTTTAATTATCCAATTTAAACAGAAGAAAAGTGAAGATGAAATTAAGGACATAAGAAGTACATACAGAAATGAGAGTGTAATCTTCATATCACCACCTTTAGAATATTTTTCATAAAAAAATTTAGGACTTCTGCATTTGTATTACTATTAGATTCATAAAATTACAATGAAGATCAAAATATCTATACTTCTGCAAACTCGCCCTTCTTTACATCAAAATGATCAAATATATAGAAGCCTATTTCCACACTAGGCTACTAGGAGTCGAATTATTGCTTCCTAGAATGGTGGATCTGGTTACATTGTAAGAGAACAAATCCTAAACAATCTTTACTAAAAATAGTAAATTCATTTGACCATCTTTAATGGAAAAGAAAAATATCTTATAGAATCATAGATATGAGAACATTTCAAATATGTTGTTGTTGATGAGTCATCAGGTGCATGTGGAAATCATATCGAGTCACCCTATGCATAGCTGGACAAATTTGTCACCTTTGCGTAGCGAACTAGAATTTCTACTGTGCAAATGTTACCTATAGCACTTGCATAGAAATGTTCTCTAGAAGACTCCATTTTTTGTAATTCATGTAGATCCAGGTGGCAGCAAGTGACTAGGGGACCTTTGTTTTCTTCTAGACTCATATGCAAATAATCTCGCACTGTTATTGTTGATCATGTGTTCCTACAACATTTGCGTAGAGAGGACTCCCTACGTAAGTGATGTCTATGACATTTTACTAGTCCAAACAAATTTTGTGACCAGGAAATGTTTATGCTATCACCCTTGTGAAACATTACTCCAATATCAAAATGTATGTTTTCCACAACTATTATGACATGAACAAAACTTGAGATGGTCACATACCCAAAAATACAAAAAAGTGAAGTTGCTTCCGTCATATTTATGCTACTTATGCAATATATGAAATTTTACCAGTCCAAACAACTTCTGTGCCTAGGAAATGTTTATGCTATCACCCTTGTGAAACATTTCTCCAATATCAAATGTATGTTTTCCATAACTATTATGACATGAAAAAAACTTGAGATGGTCACATACCCAAAAATACAAAAAAGTGAAGTTGCTTCCGTCATATTTATGCTACTTATGCAATTAGCTCTAGTCTTCTTCTGGTTCCATCATTCAATTCCATCTTTTGTTTAAGGTACCTGTTTTCCTTCCTTATTTTTAAGTTTTGTACCTTCAAATTTCACACTTGCCTAAATAGGGCTAAGCATTTCTTTCAATTCCACTGAACCGAAAGGGTTGTATAGGAATCCTTTCTCCTTGCTGGTTTTGCATTCTTAAAGTGGTTCATGGCTATGCCATCCGGATATCCTTTTTTCTTCCTTGTGTTGAATGATTTGATCTTGAGCTTCCCTTAACTACTTATTTAGCCATCTTATGTTATTTTCTCTTTATGTGGGGGAAGTAGGAGGTCTTTCACTTGTTTCTAGGTTGCCCTATATCTTTGGAATATTCTTCCTATCTTAGGATATTGTCATAGGTGTTGTGGGTTTTGCTATGACTATGATCGCATGGATTTGCATTACTTCCTTTGGACTCCTTTCATTGGCTTTGGCCTCATTTTTTGGGGTCAAATAGTTGGGGGTTGTATATTAAAAAAGGATCAGATGTCCAAAAATTACATATGATAGAGTGAAAAATCCTTTTCTACTTCCATGAGAGTATAAATATCTATGGAAATCTAAAGAAAATGTATCAACCAATCCATAAGAAATACAATTCTGCCAAGTAAAAATGGCAACATACAAGTTCAAAAGTAAATAAAATTTTACAATTCATTTTGAAACTGACTCATAATGGTTTTAGAGAAGGCTTTGGGTCTCCTCCTCAAGGTTCCAATTATGTATGCTATTGGTTTTAAGCATCAGCATTTGGTGAGTCTGGCTGTCCTCGGACAAGGGCCGGGATGGGTGGTTTTAATACATTGAGTGAAAGGCAGGATTGAGGATGAGACTCACTCAGAGTCATAGAATTCTAGTTGCTATGGTTTTCCACTGTCAGTAACAACCTTGAGCTGTCTTTGTGTGTTCCCAAGCACTCTAAGTTTTATTTCCAATTCTTGGTTATGCCGAGTTTCCTTCTGATGCAATTGAGTTTTCAGGATCACCATTTCCTCTCAGAGTCAGTGGTTCTCTTCTTGGAACTCGAGGTGACAAGAATATATGCACTCCTACGCTCTTCTAACATTTGTGCGTAAAATGAAGAACTGTTCTCAGAGCTCCTCCGAAACACAAGTCATAAAAGAGCAGTAGTGCTCTTGACCTTCTCGCTCTCACATATTGACACATACAAAGACTCGTGATAAAATAGGCCTGCAAGTGATTTAAAGAAATAAAGAAATTACGATGGAGTAAGGTGGAGAGAATACTAACTGATTTGAATGCCGAGATCCTAAAGAGCTGCTGATGGTAATCAAAAACAACTGGGCATTATTGAAACGGGAGCATTCCTTGATGGAATAGGGTGTCAAGATCACCCGTGGCATGGAATGAATTCGAGCAGGGTGGAGACCTGAAGGTGATGTCATAAGTATACAGTTTATCATCAAGAGGGGTGAGTGAAGCTCCATGAGATATAATGTGAGTACAAGTAGGCTGGAGGGAGGGCATGGGGGAGGGAGGGAAGGAGGGCTGGAGAGAAGTAGAAAGAAATAGAGAGAGAAGGAAAAAAAAAAAGGGGAAAAGGGAAGAGGGAGAAGGGCCCAAGGAGGATGGGGAAAAGGGGAGGGATAAGAGGGGAGGAGGGCTAGGGGAAGGGGAAGGCCATGTGGCGGAGAGGGGAAGCAAGCTAGGGGTGGGGAGGGTAGGAAGGGGGGGATTGGGGAGAAAAAGGGGGAAGAAGGAAAAATTCTTGAGTTTTGAGAGGGAGACAGGTCACATGAGCAAGGTTAAGGGATCCAATCATAAGAGAGGATTTGGTTACTGATGAGGTGGCTCTGTTCTAAGTATTTCAGAGATTTAGCTAGAAAATCTTCTTCAGTGCTTTGAAAGCGGAGGATATGAAAAAAACCTAATATTATGAAGATTTGTTTTAAGGTGTTTATTCGTGAGAAGAGGCCACTGGAAGATTGATCTACATAGATTGAGAGGTCTAGGATATCCTTTATGACTATTTCGGAGTCCCATTGCACCACGAGAGATCAGATACTTCGTGCATGAGCTATTTTTAAACCCTTGTACACTTCTAGAGTTTCTTCTCTATTGTTGGTGTTTTTCCCAAAACCCCAGGAAAAATCAACTACCTTTTGTCCATCAAAATCATAGATGACTCCCCACACACCTACCACCCTTGGGTTACCTATTACAGATCCATCAAAGAAAAGAAGTAAAGTGTGTTATTGCCTTTTCCATTGAACAAATTCATTTTTGTTGAGACGAAGCTCCCATTATTACATTTTCATTTTTTTCATGGGAGAAGTGAAGGATGTGGTTGGGAGTCCCCGAATGTAATAAACCCAATATTATTTGCTATGTTCCAAACTTCCTGGAAGATCGTATCTGATTGCTTTGAACTTGAAAACTTCTGCAACTAGTCCACAAATTTTAGTGGAGATGTTATGCACTGGGGGAAGCTTCTCACAGAAAATGGCGTGATTAAGAGCTAGCCAGAGTTCCCAATAGATGAATTTGGGGACTTGCCTCCAGAGAAGAGTAAATTGTTTCTTATTTTTGAAGCGGCCATCATATCTTTGTTTCCAAGAAATGAAAAGATAATTCCAGTTATCTAGGAGAGGGGGGGGGGGNGGAGGTAGATGAGATTCCATATTTGGGAAGAGAAATGGAATTCGTGAAAGATATGGCATATGGATTCAGACACTAAGAGGAAAAAGGGGGAATGAGAGGGGCCTTGTATTCCACATTTTAGGAGGTCTTTTGTCATTATAATTTATCATGGACCAACAACCAATAGAAAATGTTTACTTTGGGTAGCGAGGGACCAAACCAGAGTTTATTCTAGATCTTGGAAGAAGGGGTCCCTTGTGTTTCGGAAAGAAAGAGAGTGTAACCATATTTTACAGAAAACATTTTTCCACCCCAGCTATGGGAATTGGATGAGGTTCGACTAGAGGGAGCGCATCTAGCAAGGTTATTGGAGAAGGTGGGAAGAAGAGGAATGATATGTTCAGGGGCATTGGGAGATTCCCAATTGATCCAATCCTTATTTGAATTCCATTGGCAGAAATCCTTAAGGAGGGATAGACCATTTGAGAAGAACCAGTATTTGAGAGGGAAGAGAGTCACTAGGTTGTTCAGGGGTTCGTGATCTAAGATACGATTAGGAGATATGGGGAGAGAGGGGATGGGACCATCAAAATAGTGCAGCCTGGAGGAGTAAAAATATTTGTCTAGGAGTGCTTCTTTCAACCAATATGCATTACCTGTGATTAAACGCCAAGAAATTTTTACTCTGAGAGAGGTATTCATTGGAATTGGGTCCCTGATAGAGAGCCCTCCTTTGTTAATGGGTTGGCAGACTTGTTTCCAGTTAAGAAGATGGAAATTTTTAGTGTTTGTTTTCCCGCCTGCCCAAAGGAAGCTTCAAAGCTCTCTAGAGATTTTATCTAGAATAATTTTGGGGGCTAACAGACCTAAACATTGGAAAATGAAAAGGTAAGAGAGGAAAATTTTGATAAGAATTGATTTCCCTATAGGGTTAAGTGAGTGACCTCCCAAGTTTTGTATTCTTGCTAAAATTTTCCCAATGACTTCTTACCAAGATGAAGAACCATAAGAGCTAAGGAAAATTGGTATTCCTAAATATTTAAAGTGGTTCCAGGTTGTGATAATGGCGAAGCCAAAAAATTTGGAAATTTTCTCTTTTAAGTGCCCTGGGACATGCCACCCATAGATCTTGCAATAAAAGATAATCAATTTACCACCTGAGGCCGCTAGGAAGGAACTAAGAATTTTCTGAAAGTGGACAGTGATACAGATAGATGTTGATCCCAAGAGGAGAGTGTCATCTTCAAATTGGAAGTGATTTGTTTCCTTGACTACTCTCACTATAAGTAAACCAAGGATTTTTCCCTTTCTTCATTCTTCTTCTATTTTATGGCTGAAAGTGTCTGTTAGGAGTATTTAGAGAAAGGGGGAAAGGGGAAATCATTGACGGAGGCCTTTGCTAGGCTTAAATAATTGTGAAGGTCTCCCATTGAGGAGAGGGGAGATCCAGGGTGAGTTGATGCAGGCTCTGATCCAATTAATGAATTTTTCAGAGAACCCATACACTTTGCGATCTGAGAGCATAAAAGTGTGCTTGAACTAGTAAAAATCATTTTCCATGCCGAGTTTAACAACCATTCCTGGGACTTTATATTTCTTGCTAGAATGAATGGCTTCCTGAACTAGCACAATGTTTTTTGTTATCTATTTGTCCTTTAAAACACCACCTTGATTTTTTGAGATTAGGTTTGGTAGTAGGGGATTGAGCTGAGTTGCGATGATCTTGGTGAGGATTTTGTATGAGGAGTTACAAAAGGAAATGGGATGGAAGCGAGAGAAATTGGACGGATTAGAATCTTTGGGGATTAGAGATAGAAAGGTGGAATTTGTTGCTCCTCTGATTTTCTATTTGTGAAGGGAATATCTTATCATTTTCTTCAGGTCCCTCTTGATAATGTCCAAAAAGGATCGGTAAAATCTGATTGGAAAACTATTAGGTCCAGGGGATTTTTCAAGATCCATGCTCCAAACTTCTTTGGCTATTTATTCTTCTATTATATTCTTGACTAGTTGATTGTTTTCATGCTCTGGGACTACAATTGGAATATTGGCAATTATGTCAAGAACATTTTCATTTGTTTCTTCACTGCTTGGTTTCTTATATATGTTATTGAAGTGGTGAAATGCCTCCTCTTTGACTTGATCAAAGGTGTCGAGTTGTTGCCCTGTATTTGAGGTAATGGAGGTGACTATTTTTTTTTTCCTCCGTGATTGTGCTTTCTTATGGAAGAAGGAAGTATTTGAGTTGCCCACTTTCATCCATAGGCTTCTGCATTTTAGTTTCCAATGCTCTTCCTCTCTGTGCAAGGTGTGTTGATGATATTATTGTGCTTATTTTTCTTGGTTCAACAATGTTTCTGTAACTGTTTCTTTTTCTATCTGTAGTTGAGCTTTCCTAAGTTGCGCTATCATTTCTTGATTTTCTTGTTGAGCTAGGATAAACGAGGTTTTCACCCATTCTTTGAGTGCTAGTTTGAATTCTTTGAGCTTGTTTTCCCAAATATAGTTTGGGGATCCAGAGAAGGGGGTGATCCATGCATTTTTAACAATAGGGGGGACGATTGGTTTTTCCAGCCAAAGGTGATTGAATCAAAAAGGGAGGGGGCAAAGTTTTGGGGATTTCAGAAGGAAAAAGCGATTGATTTATGATATGTTAGTGCGAAAGGGAGGATAAGAGAGGAGATGACATGGGGGGACATAAGGAGGTTACTATTGATGATAAAAATTCATAAAAGGATTCTATATGACTAAGGCCATAATGTCTATTGTTCCATGTGTACTTTCCTTTTGAGGGTTTGATGTCTTGCATGTCCCATTTTGATATGAGATCAGAAATATTTTCGGGTCTCTGATTTTACTTCTCCCTTTGTTTTCCCCTGGGTTAAGATGGGTGTTGAAGTCTCCCCCAATTATTAAAGAGGAGAGATCAATGGATTTTTTGAGCTATCAAAGGGACTTCTAGGGATCCATTTTGTCTTTATAGGAGTTGGGCATGTAGACATTAACTACAAAGATGTTATTATTGCTATCCTTTTTTTTTAGAACAGTTAAAAGACAACTTTGAGTTTCCAAGGTTACCTTGAGAGTCCATATTTTCTTGTCCCATAGAGTTGCAATGCCATTGAAGGCTCCTTTAGAGCTAACATCTACTCCTCTAGTAGCTTTGAAAATTTTCTTTATTGTTTCTTAACGAGAACATGCCTCCATTTTGGTTTCCTGGAGAAGGATAAATGAGGGGTTGGCCATTTTGTTTAGATATTTTAGAGCTTTATCTTTAGACTTGTTGCCAAAGCCCCTACAGTTCCAGGAGAGGAAAATCATTGAAAGGGGGTGGAGGAGGCTCGACTGCCATAAGTCGGATGATCTGATCCTTTGGTACCTGATTTTCATGTTGATGTGTACATGGATTTTTCTATAGGTTTCTTCTTTCCTTGTGCCTTTTCTTTTGAGGTTGCTTGTTGTCACAGGGGAAGACCTAGGGTTTAACTCCAAGAGAGAAACAACAAACCCTAACTACTGGCTCTTTCAGCAACACCTGCGAGGTAGATGAAATCTTACTCGAAGTAGCTATGGGGAGTTGCAGGATAGAGATGTCTACAACCAAGGGGAATATCAAGTGGATCTAATACAAGAACAACACAACATTTATATATCAAGTACCCTCTTAGATATACTCTGCACAACTATCTATCAGATCTAACACAATAATA
>SNQJ01S0143641.1:546-24424 GCA_010110895.2 Picea sitchensis
AAAAAAAAAAAAAAAATTAAGCAAAAATTACCCAAGAAATTGTTATGACAAGATGACTAATGGCTCTTTGTTGATTGTATTTACAGTTTGTGTTGGTAAAAATCCATGATCGAGTGGAAGGAATGTGAGCATGAGCTCAATGACTTGGAAACATTACAAAATCCCCAATCAAGGGATGCATTGAGGAATTGTGGCCTCCTCAAATATTTTAAGTTACAGAAGATGAAGAAGGAGGTCCTGCTACTGGAGTACATGATTGGGTTATGGAACACTGATGAACAGGGATTTCAAATTGGGCCACATATGCTCAAGATTAATTTAGAGGACATTTACTTTCTGACTGGCCTCTCAAAGAGAGGGGCCCCTATTATCTTATCCAGACAACAAGCACTTCTAGTTCTAGTTGACGAGTATGTGGCAAACCATTACATTCCAGGATCGTGATTGGTTGGAGGAAAGATTGTAATAAAAGATGTTAAGTATCTGCCTCTTTGATCCATTTTATTTTCCATAACAAATTCGGTAGGTAGTACCAACACCCACTTGGCTTCTAGTTCCCAAGTGGCCTATTCTCTACAGTGTGTAGAGCCAACTTTGTTTAACAAGAGCACAACCTTCCTTCACAATGTGAAGGATCAGATTTCGATATGTAGGATGGGGAAACAAAATTAGTTTGGGTATGGTTCATTTTTGGTTTCTTTCTTCTTGGAGCGAATCCCACAGATGCAGCCACAAATCGCACTAGTTGTACGCCTAGTAGGTGAACCACGCATGGAGCGTTGGATGAGTCTGTCTCCTAGGTTGGGGACCGACTCAGAGTTCAAATTCACAGGTGACTTATTTGCTTGGATAAGATGTCAATTGCTTGTCATCGAAGACTTTCCATGCGCCAGAGTGGATTTATGGGGTAGCATGGACCTGGTTCTTACATATGGGGTGGATTGGGATGTTTCAGGTATGAAACCAAAAGACTTTGTCAAGTGTTTTTTATTTTGAATATTTTTTTTTAATTTATATTATTTTTATGTGTACTTAGAGGGGCGCTTAACAGATGCATTGTTTCACCATGCAGACAAAGGAGAAACAAGTTCAGTGGAGATGTCGGCACTGGGGTGTCATGGAGACGCACAGATGGTTATGGAGCGTGAGGTAGCAATGGGGGTCTCCGAGAGGTTGAGATAAACCTTCGAGGTCTCACAATGGGTGTTCCTCCTCTCAGGAGGCGAGATGTACCCTTTCACTTACAGACACACACAGTAGGAGTTCCCAAGAGCCTAAACTACCTACTCAGACGAGTATCCCATGAAGTAGGGTGCTACTCAGAGCACAACGTGGTGTAGGAGTACTAAGATCCTCATGATGTTTTTGTATACTTTGCACGAAGATATTATGGGAATGAGGACCCAAATTTTTCCCTTCTATGTACATTTTTTATGTAATTAAACATTTTCTATCATGCAGTATATATATACAGATATCGAGTTTTGTGGAGCCAATGAATGTTTGCAAATAATATTTGTGTGATGCATTTACATGTGATGTTTTTATGTTATTTATTTTCTTTATAAAAATTCATCTATGCGCGAGATAACGATCCATAATATAATTTTCTAGCGAATCTAAAGTTGTATTAATTCCTCTTGGTATGTGTTTGTATTCTATAAACTCAAACATTCTTTCAAGATGACGAACTCGTAGGTGGAGATGCAAAAGGATAGGATTGTGAATGGCATAGATTCGATTAAGTTGACAAACCACTATTTGAGAGTCTAGGTTAATGATCATGCGAGATATACCTAGGGAGGAGGCTTCGGTTAAAATTCCAATGACAATGTGATATTCTGCCATGTTATTGGTTCTCGATCCTAGGAAAACTCCTCCTGAACTCACTAACTCATCAGAGTAGTAAATGACCCAAGCTACAGAAGAAATATTTTGGGTGTGTCAACTAGTGTCATCCACAAACCCGAAAAAGATAGGAAAGGAATATGTCATCTTCGCACGCAATCACAAGACAAAGTATAAGCGGCTAAAACAAAACTCGCACATGCAAAAGAAAAACACACCAAAACTAAAGTATAATAGTGTACAAAGCACACATGCTAGATGTTCTATGCATAGTACTTCTCAAGGTAAATCCCATTGCAGAGCTCACCAAGGGATATTTCTTCGTAGACAACTAGCTCGTAGGAACCTCTATGTAATACATGTTTCACGATGTAAGGACCATGCCACAAAGGTTCTAACTTTCCTGTCCCTAAATTATCATGAGCCTGGTCATAAACGAGGACCAGGTATCCTTCTACAAAAGTACGAGGGTGGATGGATTTTTCATATTGACTCTTCATTCTCTTTTGATACGTCTCGTTAATGAGAGCAGCATCATGACGTGTTTCATACAACCTAGTTAGATATAGGAAACGTTCTTCTTTAGCAGAAGTGTGAGGCATGAGTTCTAATTTGAGTTTCAATGAGGGAATCTTGCACTCGATTGGTAAAACAAATTCTATGCCATATACTAACTAGAAAGGAGTGAATCCAGTAGCAATTTTCACTGAGGTACGGTAAGCCCAAAGAGAGGAGAAATTTGGTAGATGCCAAGATGTCTTGTTTGCCCCTACCATATGTTGAATCGTGATTTTAAGGACCTTGTTGATAGCTTCAACTTGTTTTTTTGCTTGAGGATAGTAAGGGGATGAGTTCTCATGGCGAAAACCCAACTTGGCATGTAACTCACTCATCATCTAGTTTTAAAAGTGTGAACCATGATCAGTGGAAATGGCTTGTGGAACACCAAAGTGAGTGATGATGTGGTTGAAGATGAAAATAGTTGTAGTGTGACCATCATTCAGAAAGGTAGGCATAGCCTTATCCCATTTTGTGAAGCAATCAATGACAACGATGATATGACCATGCCCCCAATTGAGGTAGGATTACACTGCATGAAATCAATGCCCCATTTTGCAAAGGGACCGATGGTGACAACAGGATGCAACGGAGCGGGGTGGGTGCATATTTTTATGAAAAACTTGGTAGGGTGGGCATTTTTTGATAGCCTCGATATAATCTTTGAAGATAGAGGGTCAAAAATAACTAGCACATAAAATTTTCTGAGTTGTAGCCATCCCAGAAAGGTGACCGCCACCTGCTCCAAGGTGACAGTCATTGAGAACACATTAATCCTCTTCATGAGTCAAACAACATCATAGGATAGTTTTGATACCACAGCGATATAAAGTTTCATCGATGATAAGGTAGCGTCGAGAATGGTGATGAATATGACGACGTTCTTCATGGGATATATCGGGCTGAAAACATTGGATTTGAAGATATAGGAGAATATCTCCATACCAAGGGTCGAACGTGTTGATGAGGAACAGAGTTTCATCAGGGAGATAATCTTTGGGCTCAATGTCATCATCAGCATGGGGAAGGTCATAGAGAAGTTACACAAACACCAAGGACTTTTTGGCTTTGGACTTAGAAAACTCAAGATGGAATTCCTGAAGGATGACGATCCATTTGGAGTATTTTCCCCCAAGGACTTGAGATGTCAAAATATGATACATGTGGTTAGAGTCTGAGATAATTGTGGTAGTGCATAGCAAGATGTAATGGAGAAATCTCTGGACAGCTATGACGACTTCCAGAGCCAACTTTTCGACATGCAAATATCGAAGCTCAGGACCGGATAGACTTTTTCTCAGATAGTATATCACATGTTCCTCACTATTAGGGTCCTCTTGAACTAACACCATAGAGATAGTGGAAGTAGAGGCTTATAAGTAAAGGATGTAGTCTTGTGCATAATTAGGAGGATGCAACAGAGGTGTGTTGGTCAATGCATGCTTAAGAGCATAAAAGGATCGTTGAGCAATATCATACCAGATGAAAGGAGTCTCTTTCTACAACAATCACATAAATCCTTTGGTAATCTCAGCGTAATTACATATAAAACGGAGAAGAAAGTTTTATTTCCCCTGCAAACTTTGTAGTTGGGTCAAATTTTTAGGTGGAGGTAAAGCCACGATGGCTTTAATCTTCAAAGGATCCACCCTAATCTCATCTTTGGAGACAACGAAACCGAGGAGTTGACCTGATTCAACAACAAAGATGCACTTTTGTGGGTTCAAATGAATACGGTAGAACCGACATCAAAGAAAAATAGCCCGTAGATTACAAATATGGTTTGATCAACTGGATGAATGGGTAGGTAAATCGTCAAGGTAAGGTTTCGCAATATGTTTAATATTATGGAAAGCATATGACATGGCCCATTGGAAAGTAGCACCAACATTTTTTAGACCAAACAGTAGCTTTCGATAGGATAAAGTTCCCCACGAGTAGATGAAGGTTGTCTTATGTTGATGAGTGGGTAAAATGCCAATCTAGTTGTACTCTGAGAATCCATCCATGAAAGATAAAAGCATGCTACCGGCGCAATTATCAATGATTTGGTCGATGAAGGGTGTGGGGTAATTGTCCTTTGGACAAGCCTTGTTAAGATCCATATAATCAATGCAGACATGAATGGTCCCTTATTTATTAGTAACCGAAACAATGTTAGAAACCCATTCCATCAAGGAAACAGGATAGATGAAGCCAGATTTCAATAGTTTCTCAAATTCTACCTTAATGGCCGTGTTTTTCTTGGGAGGAACCGGGCGGAGTTTTTGTCGAATAGGTTTAACACCTGGGTAATTTTTAATTTCATGCACAATGATCGAAGGATCGATCCCTGGAATTTCCTCGTAGCTCCAAGCGAAGACATCATGGAATTATTTAAATAAAGTGGTGTAAGAGACCACTTCCTTGGGTGAACAATTAGCATCGATATTAATATTTTCCATGATACCTTCTTTGATCGAAATATCAATAACGACCGTAGAAGAGATGTTGCCCAAATTTCCCTCATAAATTGTATCCTAGGTAAGTATAGGAGATTGTGGAGAATCAACAACATCGGGGGGGGAATATAAAGTGTATATCTCCCTGAATTTCTCCGAGAGGTGGAAGAAAAGAGGATCAATGATGGTTTTCATCCCAAGGTACTTCGTCAATGCTAAGAATTTCCTTAATGGATTTGTCTGAAGGAAAAATCTAGAAAATGTATTCAAAAGCAGAAGACAAGGAATTTAACCAAGATGGCATCAAATAGGTGTTGGATGCCAATAGATGTTGGTCATATATGGAGGGAGAGGCAGATTGAATAGCAGTATATGAAGCCTTTACCAGACTAAGTGGCATAGCGTCACCTATTGCATCAAACTCTAAAGGACTAGGTACAATCCAAGGATCAGATGATTCCAAAGACTGATAGGCCATAGTCAAAATCATATTGATTTTGGAAATATGTTGTGTGGTAGGAGGAAGTGGTGCAGGGAGGGTACCCATAAGAGTAGAGTCTTTTAACATACCTACACCAACACTTTCATATGTGATCTTGTGATCTCCCAAGAAAGGAATATTGTTGGTAGTAGGAGTGCAAGCGTCACGTGTACAGTAATGTAACTGGTCGATAGTGAAAATTTTTCCTTGATGAGGGAATTGTACACATCGAAACACCGAGGAAGCGACAGAAGTCATGGCATAAAACCAACTTATTCCAAGTAACAATTTGCAATCGAGGGGAGAATCGACTACCTCGACATCAACAAAAATGGTTTTGTCGCCCAACTGAACAGCTAAGGACTGCAAGAGCCCGTGAGGATGGAAACCTTGCCCGTCAAATACTCATAACATCATAGGGGATTGGTTAAGTGCAGGTGATTTTAAGCCTTTCAAACAAGCTAACGACATGACACAAGTAGAGTCTCCCTCATCCAAGATAGTACAGTGAATGTGTTGATTGTGAGAAACAACATCAATCTGAAAAGCAAGTTGATGAGAAAGTTGTGACTTGAAATGGTCCAAGTTAAACGTAATTTTATTGGACGACTTAGGATCGATGGTGCCAATGGCAGCCAAGAGCGTTCTACGTTGACTTAGGTAGTGTTGTAGAACTTCTGACGCAGACATAGCACACAGTGATTGAGCCAAATCTTCAACGATGTTGTATTTATGGGCAACACGTGAACTAGGATTGAAAGTATATTTATGGATGGTTCTCTTGGGAGGGCATAATATAGATTCAAAAGTAGGATTCTCTATCTGGAGTGACCCACATGGAGGACTCACAGATGGAGTACTAATGAAAGCAGGAGATGGATCCGGTAAAGAACCATTAGTGACCTTTTCTTTGTCAGGTTTAGTTGGTGTGTCATATGTCATAGAGTGGGTGGTTAATTCAATCCCATTGAACATATAAATGTGGGCACTCATGGAGGATTCATCATTAGGAGGGTGGTTGGAAATACCCCCTGTGGAGGGGGTTTGAGCAACCATATATTGTTGTTGAGGAAAAAGTTGTGTCAACACGGTGGGTTGGGAATTCCCTTTGAAAGGTTTTGCCACTTCATCACAATGTGGACAGTCTCGAGTGTAGTGATCGACACCACAAATAAGGCATGGGAATTTTGGTTTCCGATGTGGTTGCTTTTTGGTAGCAGGTGGTGGAGTTTGAGTTTTGGGTTGTTCATTATTATTTTTCTTTTTGGGTTTATTTTTTGTATTGTTATTGCCTTCGGATTTTTGTGAAGGGGCAGACTGTAATGCATTCACCTCATATACTTGAGTTGGGAGGGAGGTAGAGGAGAGTGATGTCAAACTAGGAATGGGTGTTGAAACAGAGCGATTTCTAGTTTCAGTCGACTATGAAGTAGAGTGGGTTTTGACGGTGTTGATAACTCCATCCGCATGTGATGTGGGTGAAGGTTTAGATGGATCGGTAGTGGCACGGGTAGCATTTGGGATCAACTCAGACAAAGTACCAGATTGTGAATAAACCAAATCTAAGTATTGAGCCTAATCAATGGCTTCTTCCTTTGTGACTACACCACCCATAGCGACGTCACGAGCAATTGGGGGTAAAAGTGATTTAGTGAACCATTTTTCCAATAATTGGTCAGGAATGATTTCTTTGATCAACCTTCATCGTCATCTCCACTCATGAATGTGATCAGAGATATGCATGAATTTAGTCTGACGAAGGGAGGTCAAGAGTTCGGTACTCGTCTCGTAATGGATGGGTAGTTGAAAGTGTGTGAGAAAGGACATGGCAAGGAAGTTGAAATCTTGAAAAGTACCTCATGAAATTTCAATAAACCACTTGGATGTTGAGCCCGTAAGTGTTTGCTGGAAGAGACGTAAATGTATAGAATCATCCATTAAGGAGTTTGATTAACACCATAAATGGAAATTCATCACATGGTTATTTGGGTCTTCTCTAGGTTTACCGTCAAACTTTGGGATATCAGAAGGTAATTTAGCAGGAATCACTGGCCAATAGGGAGAATGTAGTATAGGATCATTGGTCAACCGAGACAAGTCTCAGAGATCCAGAGTAGCAAGGAAGGGTAATTGTCGATTAACCTGAGGGTGATACTGGTGTGGCAGAGGGACACTAGTAGAGCCATAAACTGAGTTGGATGGGTAATTGTAATTATATACAGTAGGTCCTCCTACATATGGTTGTTGTTGACCATGATAAATAGGATTTGATGATGGTTGAAAAACATTCACTAATGGGGGATAAAAGGTTTTCCCTTGAGGGGGGTAACTAGTTTGAACCTGAGGTGGATACAAATTATCCCCATGAGAAGGATAAACATTAGACCCTTGAGGAGGATAAGGCTATTGACCCTGAAAATGTTGTCCCCCTGACATTTGTAGGTTTCCTTGAAAGGAAGGTTCCAAGGTAGAGATTTCCCCCCAAGTTGTCGTTGTGTCCCGGCCTGAGGTTGACTCCCAAATTGAGGTTTCCCCTCAATTTGAGGTTGACCCCCAAATTGAGGTTTCCCCCCAGTTTGAGGTTGACCTCCTATAGGAATCTGGGAACCATAAGTGAATGAATAATTGGTGCCTCTAATTGGATTGGAGCCACCAAGGCCAAAACCTCCAAGTGGAGGCGTAGGTACAAAACCAGTAGCGACGTTATACCTAGGAGGAACAAAAATTCCAAAACCTCTGGATGGAACCTGGGTGGTGATAGCAATAGAAGTATTCAGATCTCTGTACCTAGGGGGCGAATATGGATTTGTCCTAAGTGATGTCCCAATTGGAGCTTGGAGCGAGGTCAAATTTCTAGTGGGGACTATGGTAAATTGTGGGACCATAGTAGAGTGGGCCATATAAATAGTAGGGATCGAGTGAGAACCAACCAAAAATTGGTCTGCAATAGTGTTGACATTACTGGTGGTGCTAGTAAAATGGTCTAAAGGTACCATATATGTAATAGACGTCTCAGTAACTTGTGATTCTATAGGTCGATCAAGACTCGCTCCTAGGTTACCGTATAGATCACATACTGTCAAAGGGATAGAACCAAAATCATAGGTGCCAACAGTGTGAGTCGGAGTCCTAAATGATTCACTTTGGAAAAGTGGATCCTCTACTCTAAATCTTGTGTTAGGTCCAGTAGGTACTTCAGTATCAACAAAAATGTCTCCAGATGAATTTAACCAGGGTATACATGGATTTCTTGAAACACTCAATGCTGGATTGACAGGGAGGTGGAAAGCCTCTAAAGAGTCTAAAACAATTCGAAATATTTTCAAAGAGTGTGTGCTTGCAGCCTCAGAAGCTAGTTCGTTATGAGCCTTAGGAGGGACTTACGGTGAGTTAGGAAGAAAAGGTAGATAACCTTCTGGATCTTTCGGGGGTATCCCTTGCATCCTATGTAAACAGAGAAGGACGATGTTGCTTGATCTAAGAAACAAACGAAAGAAATATGTGGCCGACTAGAGGAAAGAAACAACATCCACTAATAAAATCTAAGAATAAAACCAAGAAAACAAACCTTATCTCGATGACCATACTAGTTAGTGATGAAATCCAGCATCGTGTGATCAAGTCAAGAAGGGACTAGGATATGAGCGGGTGGAATCGTTACGATGGTGACCTACTTAACGGACTTACGCCTTGGTGCAAGCTTCCACGCAGTAATTTTGGATTTACCCTCCAAGGAGCCAGAGTGAGTTTGAGCACCGTCTTTTATAGGTACAGTGAATACTTCCCTTCACCGTCACCTTGTGTAAAGACCCTAAATATTATGGCAACTAAGGACACCAACTCGTAGTCATCCCATGGGCTGGTATAGTCGACAGTTCAGTACGAACGTATGGGAAGGATAACAAGTCTGAAATTATTCGAGAGAACCGAGGACAAGTGGACCGATAGAACTCCAGAGGACCCCGAACGGATTTGGAATTCACAAAGCATGGAGACAAAATGAAGACATATGAGCCTCAATAAGAACCCCCAATTTACGATCTCACTACTATGAACGGTTGAACCACAGAGGGATAATCTCAGTAAATCTCCCAAACGCAACCTTGTGCGTAACCGTTGTGTGAGGGGGATCTTGGAAATCTTATACGAAAATTGGATTTACTCTCTCTATAGCAAGATGCCAATGTTTGTTTTGAATGCTTTGGAGAGTTGTACTCACAGCCTAATCCAAAGCGCTAATCCTATTCTAATGTTGGTGGAAGATTCTAAGAATAAAACTTTCTAGATCAATTTTAATTAGCGTTGATTTGTGTAGTTGTTCTTTAATCAGAGGTTTATGAG
Source organism: Picea sitchensis (assembly GCA_010110895.2). Lineage (NCBI taxonomy): Eukaryota > Viridiplantae > Streptophyta > Pinopsida > Pinales > Pinaceae > Picea > Picea sitchensis. The sequence continues at coordinate 10,216 of SNQJ01S0143641.1, forward strand.
ACTGAAACTGGTGATATTATGACTTGGTTCCCAAAAATGCATGAGAAATGATAAGCAATCTTATCTTTCAATGAACTTCTATTTAAGGGAAGGAGAAGAAATTTTGTTTTCACTGTCAAACACTAAATGCGAAGACTTCATGTAAACGTTCTCAATCAAGAATCCAATTCAATGCTAAGCTATTCAGAAAATGATCCTAATATCCAAAAACCAATCGTGAAAAATATGTCTCTTTGTTTAAATATGAATTATAATAAACTTGATTCAAATCTTCTTATGCCAACCAGACCTCGTTCTTTACAAGTTTTAAGCAATTGGAAGCAGCCATCACATAAACAAAATTCACACTCTCACCATGATTAAGTAAGAAGAAAAAACAAGACCAAACTTTCAAAAAGAAAACAAATACTAAAACAAAAGGAATTGCTTGGAAAAATAACTTCAAATACCAAATGGAATAGTGCACAAGTCTTTGAACCTCCTTATAACAACTTTCAGTCAATCAGATAAATGAGAAAGTATCAAACCGACTCCAAATATCAACGAGAAGGAGTGATTCAAAACAAGGAAGAGTGATGTCAAAAAGCCAAACAAAAAGTGAAAAACCTTCATAAATCAAATGGTTGGAATCTTGACAAAACACACACCAAAACTAAATTAATGGTCTTGAGTAGATCAAAAACCAAAAATCGCACCCAGAGAAGTGACCCCAAAAAATTTTCAAAAAGGAATAAAATTGGCACTCTGGTGTAAAGGGCACTAGAGCGTTGCAGTGCTCTTTGAAACACTACAGGGGAGCGCTAGCGCTCTGTATGTATAGGCAGGGGAGCATTAGCGCTCTGGATGTAGATGCAGGGGAGCGTTAGTCTTCTGAGAAAAAGGATTTTAACCCAAAAATCAATTAGCTCAAGAAAACTCTCTGAAAACTAGTGTGTGTGGGATGAAGTCAAGGCTAACAACACATCCAAAAACCAGGAAAACACAATGAATAGGATATAAATATGGGAAAATACTAAAACAAAACCAAGGAAGAAGCCAAAATTGAAAGCTTTGTCCCCAGTGGAGTCGCCAATTTCTGTTGTAGGAAAATCCCCCTGCGAACATGTGAATTCCCTCTTGGATATTAGACCCCTATGACCAAGATAGAAAAGTGCTAACATTGAACACTAACTTTCCTTTAAACATAGCTAAACTAATCAATAGAGAAGAAGAATAAAGTAAGAGTACCTTTTTACGAAGTTTTTCCTCGCCCAGACCAACTTGGGCTTGATCTCCAAGTCCTTTAACGAGTCCTACAATCCCATAAAGAGCCAAGACAAAGCATACTTCATATTCTACCATGATTAGTTCAAAGCTATATTTATCCACAAGAGACAAGTTCATTCAAATGTACACCATCTTGAAGGAAACAGGCCAAGCACATGTATTAATGAGAACAAAATAAGGTGCTTACAAAGTGTAGATGCAGATGTAGCAGCCTCACCAAGCTCTCCTTGTCCAACCCCTTGCTCAAATGATCCATAATCAAAATGACAATACTTTTCACTGATTATTCTCCCCACTTTCACCATGATAAGGCCTCCTTATATAGGCTTTGAGAGGCCTAACCATCTTAGATATTCTTGGGATAAGTTGAGGATATTTCTCCATCAGTTGTGGAACTCCCTTTAGATCCAGCCTTGTTCATATATTCGAGCCAAACTGACTCATATATTTCTCAACTAGCTTTAGAGATAAGGGGGATTTGTCCCTTGATTTTCTCAACAGCTTGGTGCTCCCTCAAAGTGGGCCATAGAGCGTTGCAGCACTCCCTGTTAAGAGGGCAAGGAGCTCTAGCTCTCTCTGCAAGTGGGCAGGGGAGCGTCAATCTCCAAAAATTCTTTTGTGATGGTAATTCCTCAAGGAAAAAGTTTTTACTCTTCACCAAATGATATATTCCTTATTTTAACCAGTCTTAGAGGGTATCTCAAGTGTCTTTATGATGTCATTCGCGATGCGACACTGGCAAGACAAAAATATGATTTTTGCGACACTTGCGAAAAAATTCCGACACTCGCGACACTTGCGATAAATATAGTGAGACATCATCAAAGTGAGTAATTTTTATGTGTAACAGGAGACTGATAGAAATTAAAACTTTTATGGGAAATATGGTCATGATGAGTCCAAATTTTTTAAGATGGTAGATTTAGAAGTAGCAAAGAAGAAGCCCAACATCATTATTGATTCTACTTCTTCTTATTCTTCTTCTCATGGGCATGCACTTTCTTCTTATATTTTCTCCTTCAATGCAACTTCTACTTCTTCTTTTGATGAGTGGTTTATTAATTGTGGAACATCTTATTACATTGCTAAGGACAAAGCTATATTTTTTTCTCTTAATGAATGTAACACAAAGAAAATATTTGTTAGTGATGATAGATCTCTTAGTGTTGTATGTTTTGGAACAATTTAGGTATATAATGGTCATTTCAATAATGTATTATGTGTTTCAAGTATTTCCTGCAAACTTCTATCAGTATATCAAATCACTCATTCAGGTGGAGGTAAAGTCATAAAGTTTTCACCTCACCAACTTGTAATCAAGGATATAAAAGATTCTATGCATGTTCTTACAACTGGAATTGTTTATGATATTACCAAGTTGTACAAGCTTGACAACTTTGGGTCATAATCTTTTCCATTAATTTTTGTTTCTCATAGTGATGACTTGAGAAAAATTTGGCATGAGAGGTTTGGTCATCTAAACTATCACTCATTGCAGCAACTATGTAATCAATAGATAGTGACTGGTCTTTCTCTTGTTTCTTGCAGATATGGTGTTTTTGTAAGTTATGTTCTCGACAAACATCATCAGGACAGTTTTTACAAATGTGCCTCTTGGCATGCTCTGGCCCCTTTCCAGCTTGTTCATAGTGACTTGTATCGTCTACTTTCTTCTCCTTATTTTTTCGGGTGCAAGTATTTCTAAATTTTCATTGATGACTTTTCCAGACGCACTTGGGTTTACTTCTTAAAGATTAAGAGAGAAGTTTTTGACAAGTGCTTGGCCACAAGGCCCTTGTAGAAAATCAATCTAGACATCGAATTCAAAGGATAAGAAAAGATAATGGAGGCGAATATCTGAAAAATCAATTTACAATTTATTGCATTGCACAGGGCATCCAAATGCAACACATTGTTCCATATACACCACAACAAAATGGTGTTGCTAAGAGAAATAAGTGCACATTAAAATAAATGGCTAATTGTATGATCCAATCTAATGGATTAAGTCTAAAGTATTGGGCGTAATCCATTAATTGTGAAAACAACATAGTAAATCTCACTCCCACAAAGGCTCTTAAAAATATAACACCAAAAGAAGCATGGAATAAAATTAAGCCATATGTAAGTCACTCCTGTGTATTTGGCAGTGTAGCATGGGCTCACATTCCTAATGAGAAAAGTAAAGAACTTCAACCTAAAAGTGATAAGTGTATATTTGTTGGTTATTCTGAAGATATCAAAGGTTACAGACTTTTTCAACCTCATTGTAATGAAATTACTATTAGAAGATATGTTAAATTTAATGAAAATCTCTTGGTATACAAGCCTAATTCAGTGTGTATGCCTTCTTCAACCTGCAAGCCCTCTTCATCATTTGTGCCTTCTTATGTTCCTATTTTGGTTTCTTCTTCTTCATATGATGACAGTGAGGATGAAAATCCACCTCCACCTTCTCACCTTCCTCCAAGTGAGTCCATTGAACCTGAACTTGCACCAACACCATTGCTTCCTAGATGGGTCCATTTAACAAGTGAAGAAGCTAGTGATCTTTCCAGAGATCCTTCAGATCAACGTCGGACACATTCATAGTTCCAGGGAGCCTCTTCTCTTTTGTTGCAAGTTTCGGAGACTCATGATCCAGAGACATTTGCAGAAGCTTCAGGTCATACAGATTGGGATACAACAATGAATTAAGAGTATCGCTCTTTAATGGCGAATGATCCTTGGGATCTTGTACCTCTTTCGAAAGGAAGAAAATGTTTCATATGTAAATGGTTCTACATAACTAAGTATGCATCACATGGAAGTGTTGAAATACACAAGGCTCGGTTAGTTGCCAAAGCATTTTCCCAATTTGAAGGAATTGACTATAATGAAACCTTTTCCCATGTAGCAAAAATAAATTCCATCTGCCTAGTTATATCCCTTGTGGCCTCACATAAATGGGAGGTCCATCAGATGGATTTCAAATTTACTTTCTTGCATGGGAATTTGCAAGAAGAAATACACATGGAACAACCTCCTAGCTATGTCTAGAATGACTCTAGCCTTGTTTGTGTTGATTAAGGTTGGTTGTCATTGATGTCAACCCTTAAAGAAAGACCCGTAGCACAAAGGTTTGGGTAATGGACCCAATAGTGTTTGATGTAAATATGAATCATTATAGTTTTGTCATGGTTGATAAGAAGTAAATATGGATGAACTCCAAAGTGGTCCCCTTATGGTGAAAGCCCTCATGGGAAAACGCTTTGTGGAGTAAGAGAACCCATGTTTAATTGTGGAATAATGAGATGAAGGAAAATGAATTTTTTAGGGTAAAATATCCTAGATGGATTATTTCTTGTCATGTCATTTCGATTATTGGGCGTCACATATCCCCTCACGGTTAGAGAGTTATAATACCATGAGAAGTTGGAGACCCAGGTTTGGGTAATGGACCCAAGTTTGTTTGATGGGTAATGGTATGAGTTATGATATATTTTCAGATAATACTATACCTATATGGATAGTACATCATTCCATTTAGGTGGTACATGCTAGACATCACATAACTCCTCCACGGTTAGAGTTATGTATGAAGTTGGAGGACCCCTCATATGTCATCTAGAAGCCCCAAAAGGTCAAAAGTAATCTAAGTGGTTTAAGAGATTTTAAAAGGTAAATAATAAAAGTGAAGTGATGAGTGTATTATAATTCAAAGTGAATACAAAATGAAAATTATTTCAATGTGAATTTTAATGGAGAGAAATTAGAAGTGGACCCAACCTAAAATAAGGAAAAGTGGGGCCAAGTGACCCTATAAAGAAGATGTTTTAAAGAAGCTACTTGGAAATTATAAATGGGGGCAAGGCTCTCTCATTTGAAATACCTTTGGAGATGTTAGATATCTATAGGTTTATGAGGTATGCAAATTATATCTAAGCCAGAATTCCGAGGAAAGTGAAAAAAAGAGGCCGAAATGCAAGGAGGGATAAATTCTTTTGATGGTGCTTTCTAAAGGTATGTTATTTTCAGGTCATCTCACCATTTTCACTATAAAATTTCTTATAATGTTTCAGATCCTAAAATTCCTAGGAAAGTGAGAAAAACATATCCAAGTATCTTGTGGTTAAAAATTCAGCTTGGTAGTCGTTGTATTTTGGGAGTTACACTCACAGTATGAAGAAATAGGGTTTGTGGTCAGTCACGAAACTAGTCAAAATTAGGTGTTTGGTAAAACGTCATGCTTTTTCATAAGAGATACAAATTAAGTGAGACAAAATTTGTTGGTTAGGTTACTCTTTGGTATTCTATGTAATATTTTTAGATCATTTCATCAAATATTTTGTCGCGAGGACGCAGCTCTACAAAGAAAATTAGCTCTCTAGAATAAGCCGAGGAATTCAGCAAGGTATGCCATTTTGCTATAACTCTCCTTTACGAGGAGGTTCCAAAATCAGTAGTTCCACTTGGATTAATTACATAAAACCTGCTTGAAGAACATTGTATATCAGTTTAGATCTTTATACATTTGTTAATGCTTGCTGCTCATTATTGTTTATTGGTGTGATTGTTTATTTCAATGCTATGTTATTGGATAATAATTCTACATTGATATAACATTTGAAGAAAAAGTTATAATTACGTTATTACTGATTCACCTCATTAATCAACAATTGTGGTATCGGCGAGGTTCCTTGAAATCAGTCTAACCGAAAGATAGATCATATGGAAAGCACCAACTCCATTATAAAAATTGAATACCATAGTTTGATGGACAGAAGTATGTTTTATGAGCATAAGGATGAAGAGCATATATACTGGAACAAGGATTTCAAGTTTGGTGATCAATTGTAGATGGATACATAGCACCAGTTCCACCAACAAATGACAAAGCGATGAAACTCGGTGAGAATAATTCCAAAGCAAATGCACTTTTGAATGGTCTAGGTGATACGGTATTCACCAAAAGTTGCACATTGTAAATACGATTGAGATTTGAGACAAAAACTTTGAAATATTTATGAAGGAAATTCGAAAGTCAAAACAAGCTTCAAACTACGAGAGGTCAGTTCGAACAACAAAAAATGAAGGAAAATGAAGATATAACAACCTACTTCTTATGAGTCGATGAAACATTGAATACAATCATAAGATTGGGAGAAAGAAATCGAAGAATATGTAATTGTTCAAAAAGGTACTAAAGATCTCTTCCTATGAGATTCAACCTAAAGATATCAGCACTAGAAGAGAAAAGATGGGGATCCTAAACTCAATAAGCATGAATGAATTGCATGGAATCTTCTGACATATGAGATGAAAATTAAAGCGAGGAAAATCCAGGATGTAAAAGCGACTAAAGAAACATCAAAAGATCAAAGCAAAGAAAGAAGGAACAAGAAGAATATATGATAGCGGCGACATCTCAAATTATGATGAAGAGTGGCCAACTTCATCAAAAGGCCGAACAAGGGAACCAATGGTAGGTGGTGAAAGCTTCCTTTAATTTGTTTTAATTGTGATGGTATTGGCAGTCATTTTGCTAACAAAATGTCCTCATAAGAAAAGAAATGATGAAGGTTACTCAAAGGACAAACAAACATATAAAGGTAAAAGACACAAAAGGAAATTTTTCCAGAAAAATTTTGCCCTAAAAGACATCTCATCATCAGATAAGATTAAGTCGTGTGGCTTGATGAAAGCGAGGAGAGTTATATTCATGGCGATTAGAAGACTTCACGATAAAAGGAGCTAGAAGAAGAATATGAAGAAGCATATGAAGAATAAATTGAAGGCAAAGTTGACTTACAGGAAAAGAATTAATGAGTGCCATAGAAGTTATCAGAAGAGAAAAGAAGAAAAACAAGAAGCTATAAGCGAGAACTAGATAAGAAAAAAAGACACTCAAGAACTAAGACAAATTATTACAAAATTGAAGGTTCAAATAGAAAGAAGATAAAGAATTGAAAGCACTCAAATAGCGGCTAGAAGGAAAGGATGGGATCATTGGAAACCTGGAAGTAGAGATTGTCACGCAGAAAAGGATATTCAAAAGAAAATATGTAGAATAGCTCAAAAGTTAAATTTGACATTATTGAGTCAAATCTTATCTTGACAAGACCGTACTTGGATATAATCAGAGAGAAAAGGAATCAAGCTCCAAAACAACGAGCAAGAAACAAATCAAAAAGTTATGCAAAAACAATCAAAGGGGATAAAAGATATACAAAGAAGATTACGGGGGACCTCCTCCACCAAGAGATTGGTTGAGAATCAATAATGAATGAAGCAGACTCAAGAAGAAGAAAGGATTCATAAGAGCACCTCCTTTCACTTAAGATAACAACTACAATTATCAAACTATTTTTTTGTTTTATGTTATGTTTGTAATAATTTTAGATAAAGTTGTAAATTGCCGAGAATTTAACAAGCGGGAACAATAACTACTTTGAGAGCCATACACAAGGGGTTGTTAAAGAAGACCTATTGAAACCACAGAGAGAAAGAAGTTATAGGTTTGAATCCTTGAGCACTAAAGTGGAATGTTACAAATGTAACAATTTTGGACACATAGCCAAAAATTACAGAATAATGATCCTCTAAAGAACCTCAATAGAGTCACAAACAAGAATCTCCCGAGAGAAAATGACATGGATAAGAAAGAAAAGTCAATTATAGCAATGAAGAATGCATTGTCGCTCTACAAGCTAAGCAAATGAAAGCGTGGTTGGTATGTTGGCGGTGGATGTTCAAAACACATGGCAGAATTGATAGAGACAAGTTTTTTACATTCTGAGAGGAAAAGAAGTGGATGGAGTCTCCTTTGGAAATGATAGTTCATCCAAAATCATTAAGGAAAAGGCACGGTCCGAATTGGGAACAAGAATGAAAAGGTAAGAAAATGTTCTACTAGTAGAAGATATGAAACATAATCTTTTAAGTGTGAGTCAAAAGAGATGTGACCAAAGGTGTAAAGTTACTTTTCGATTCACAAAAGTGTGAGATAAGAAAAAGAAGGTTGAGGGAAATTGGTAGCTACAGCCATGAGAACTTCAAGCAACATATGTGTTAAGCGAAATTGGAAAGGAAAAGTGTTGTCTAGGAAAGGAAGATGAGAAGTTGGCTATGTACGGAGAAGAGTGAGTCACATGCATTTTGATAAACTTGTCAAAGTCAGCAAAAGAGAAGCGATGGAGAAATGCAGATCAAGAAACCAACTAACACTTTATATGCAAAGCATTGCCAACAAAGGAAGCAAACAAAGACCGAGGTTCAAATCAAAGGGAATATTCAACAACAAAATCACTTGGAAATTGTGCATACTTGATCCTGAATATAGTTGGACTAACTACAACAAAACTTAAAAGGTGAGAGATACTTTATGTTATTAGTTGATGATTATACAAAATAGTATGGAGTTTGATTTCTCAAGAACAAATCAGGAAAGCTTTTTGAAAATTTCAAGATCTACAAAAGCTTCTGATTTGTTCTTGAAAATGAGATGGATTCAAGAATCAAATGCTTAATGTCGGATAATGGAGGAGGAATTCACCTCAAAGGAATTTATGGACTACTATGACAATCATGGAATAAAAAGGCAATTCTTGATGCTAGGACACCTCAGAATGGGTTGTTGAAATAAAAATAGAGACGATTACAAGAAATGGCTCGAACAATAATGGATTCAAAGTTGGCGGATATTTTTGGACACAGGCAATGCTGCTCTAATGATTCACATTCAAAAGCAGTAATGCTCCGAAACAACGATAAAAGCTCCATACGAGATATGGAAAGGAAGAACGGCAAATGTGAAGCACTTCAAATTGTTTTGGAAGAAAATGCTACATCAAAGAGAAGATGGCAGAATGGGAAAGTTTGACCTAAGTGTGGACAAAAGGAATACTTGATAGTTACTCAAGTACAAGGAAAGAATACAAGATTTACAATCTAAGATTAAACAAAGTTGTGGAAAGCATCAGCGTAACAATTGATGAAACATGGAGACCCGAGAATCAAAGAAAGAAGAAAACAAATCAATGGAGCAATTTTTGAAAGAAGAAGATGAAAAAGAAGAAAGAGGAAGATGAAGATGAAGATGAAGAGAGAATCCAACAGAAGTAGAAGAGCAAAGTTCCAAGAGTATCTCCAAAGACACCTATAAAACAAGTACAGAAGAATCATCCTTGGTCAGATTATTGGAATCAAATATGTAGGAGTTGAGACTGAAGAAGAATCCATTCACGGAACAAAACACACCTAGCACTCTTATCTACAATTAGACAAACTATTTTGAAGAAGACATCAAGGGATGAATTTTTGGAATAAGGCCATGGATGAAGAATTGGATCAAATAGAAAAATGACACTTGGGGAATTGGTTCCAAGACCAAGAATAAGAATGTGATGACACAAAATGGGTCTTCGGGGAATAGAATTGAATGAAGATGGGCGGTTACAAGGAACAAAGCTAGATTGGTATGTAGGGATATGCAGTTGAAGAATTGACTTTGAAAGAGACATATGCTGCAGTTGCTAGAATGGGAAGCAAAGCTGTTTTTAACTTATGCATGCTCAAAATTGTTAAAGTATATCGGATGGGCCGGTAAAAATCATCTTTTTTGAATGGGAACTTGAAGAATAAGTCTACATTTGAACAACGAGGAAGGATTTCAATTGTTAGAGAACATATACTATGTGTGTAAGAATTAAAGAAGGCCTTGTATGGTATAAAACAAAGAAGCTCCTAGAGCATGGTACTCAGGCCAAGATGAGGAAGTATCTGCGGTAGGCAAGGTTGAGGAAATGAGTGCAAACAACAACCTCTACATCAAGGTAAGTCAAGGTAATATTTTTATTAATTGAAGAGTTTATGTTGATGATATTATTTTAGTAGTGATGATGTGGGTTAAGCCGAGGAAATTTGCAAAAGACATGTTGAGTGAATTTGAAATGTCATTGCAACTTTGAGAACTATCGCTAACTACGTGACTTCCGGAATGCGTCAAAGCAAAAAAAGAATTTTATTTCTCAAACCAAGTATATCAAAGAAATGTTAAGAGGTTGAATGGAAGATTACAAACCGGTTATCACTTACATACAAACCGGTTGTAAGTTGAGCAAGATGATGATTCAAAGTCTGAATCGAGGAGAGCAATATAGGTCAATGATTGGTAACCTACTATATATGACACCATCCAGACCAGATGTAATCTGAGGCAATTGGACCGAATTGTACCCGTTCAAAGTAGCACCAAAGGAATCACATGTATTAGCATTAAAGAGGATCTTCAAATATCTCAAAGAACAAAAGGGGTTTGATTATGGTATCCAAGGAAAGATCTATCACTTATGGCCTACATAGATGCTTGATTAGGCCGAGGTTGTATTGATGGCCAATGAAGCACCAGTGGATCAGCGTTCTACTTAGGTGAAGTGTTTGGTATCATGGCTAGAAAGAAACAATCATTGGTATCTCTATCTGCAGCCGAGTGTATATTACTTGATATGACATGTTGTACACAAGTTCTTTGGATGGAAACAAACTTTGATAGATATACGAGGTTGAGTATGATGAGCCCATTCAATATATTGTGATAATACAAGTGCCATCAGGTATCCTCAAAAACCAGGAGATGCACTCAAGACTAACACACATTCAATCAGTATCACTTTCTGGGGCGAGGTTCGCGAAAAAGAACATCGAGAGTTGAGTATGTGGGCACAAAAGAACAGAGTGGAACATATTTACAAAACCACTTCCACGAGAAACCTTTGAATATCTTAGTAAAGACTTAGGGTTATTTCTACTCAAAATGAATGTTTTTTGAATGCTTATCTTATATGTCTTATATGTACACAAGGGAGCACCATAAAGGAGGGCGGTCATCGGGGAGACAGCCGGATGGAAAGATATCCTTGCCATTGATGACAAAGGGAGAGATTTATCAGAATCTGGAAGAGGAGACGAGCCATGGTTCCAAGAGGATTGATTTTGTGGTGGGAACGGGAGGCGATGGTTTGGGGAGCATGGTGATATGATTTTAGTATTTCATCCCGGAGAGTGTTTTCATCAATGCCAAAGGGGAGATTGTTGATTAAGGTTGGTTGTCTGATGTCAACCCTTGAACATGAAAAGACACAGCACAAAGCTTGGTAATGGACTGTAGTGTTTGATGTAAATATGACTCACATTATTTTTTGTCATGGTTGATAAGAAGTAAATATGGATGTGAACTCCCAAAGTGAGTCCCCTTATGGTGAAAGCCCTCATGGGGCTTTGTGGGTAAGAGAACCATGCTTAATTATTGGGAATAATGAGATGATGAAGGAAAGTGAATTTGTCGGGGAAAATATCTATGGGTAGTTCTTTTCATGTCATTTCGGTTACTATTAGCGATCATAATTCCTCCGCGGTTAGAGAGTTATGGCCATGAGAGTTGGAGACCCAGTTTGGGTAATGGACCCAAGTTTGATGGAGTAGCGGTGAGTTATGATATATTTTCATATAATACTATACTATATGGATAGTACATGTCGTCCATTTCTGGTGGTATGTAGAGCGTCCACGGGGACTCCCTCACGTTTTGAGATTTATTGCCTTACGAAGTTGGAGGGACCCTCATATGTCATCTAGAAGCTAAAAGGTCAAAAGTAATCTAAGTGGTTTAAAGAGATTTTTAAAAGGTAAATAATAAGTGAAGTGATGAGTGTATTATAATTCCAAGTGAATACAAAATAAATTATTTCAATAATAATTTTAATGGAGAAATTAGAAGTGGACCCAACCACAAAATAAGGAAAGTGGGGCCAAGTGACCTGAATGTTTTTAAGGAAGCTACTTGGAGTATATAAATAAGGGCAAAGGCTCTCTCATTTGAAATAAACTTGAGAATAATGAATATATAAAGGTGTGCAGGGTATAAAAAGATGATATCTAAGCTGAAATTATGAGGGAAAGTGAAGAAAAAGGTTGTGCAATGAAGGATAAAAAAATTTATGGTGCTTTCTAAGGTATGTTATTTTCAGGTCATCTCACCATTTTCGCTATAACTTGTTTCTATCATGATTCAGATCCTGAATTTTCTATGAAATTGAGAAAATATATCCAAGTATATGTGGTTAAAAATTCATCTTTTAAACCGTTTTATTTTTGGGAGTTACACTCTGTGGAAAATAGGGTTTGTGGTCAGTCCTGAAACTAGTCAAAATCAGGTGTTTTCAATTTAAAACGTCATAAATTCTTCATAAGAGATAAAAATTCCATGAAACCAAATGTTGGTTGGGAATTTTGATCTATAGTATGCTTTTCAATAGTTTTAGATCATTTAAACAAAAATATTCTGTTGTGGGGCACTCTCTACAAGGTCCGCTCTCAGAATAAGCCAGAATTCAACAAAGGTGTGCCATTTTTCTATAGCTCCTTTTATGAGAGGTTCCAAGAGTAGTGAAACTTGGAGAATTGCACAAAATACACTGAAGAACATTGTGTGAAGTAGTTTCAGATATTTAATCATTACAAATTTTATAGTTATGATTACTTCAAGTTAGTTGTTGACTAATCCAAAACTAGGCATGTTAAACTAAAGAAAAGAACGATGAAAGTGATATTATCTTGTTGTTAAAGTTAAGGAAAGGTTTGTAGGAATGTGATCATATACACTAGGTATATTACAAGAGCTACACATCATACTGGATGATTAAATTGATGAGGGGCTTTGGTTGAGGTACATGTTGAGTGATACACGGTTGAGACAAGTAGTTGATAGTTGCTTTTATACATGAGGGTGTATAGTTGATGATGTTGGTACATATTGATGAGTCATGGATTGATGAATGTTTGCCACATGAATGGTACATACTTGGTACGTGATTGGATTCACTTGTTTATGGTATAGGTTGATTACAAGTTATTTGGTATAGGTTGGTGCATGGTTGATGCACTTGTTTATGTTTATGATGATTGGGTTGAGGAATTTATAGGTTGATGCATGGTTCTGATTTATTGGTACAGGTTTTACAATGGTATATATCTCCTTAGTGATAGTGTGACAATGGTTCCATCATTATATTTCTACTTCAAGGGTGGCAGGATGGGGCAAGGACAGGTGGTTTGTAGCCACCTTCCGGTTGTAACCAAGAGAACATAGGGGTTGTAAGCCTCCTTCTAGTTGTAGCCAGAGAGGTGGGGAGTTGCCTCCTTCTAGTTGTAGCCAGAGAATTGGGGAGTTGGAGCTTCCCTCAGGTTGTAGCCTGAGAAACTAGGGGGTTGGAGCCTCCTTCCAACTGCAGCTGAAAACAAAGGAAGTTGTTGCTTCCAATGAATGTTATTCTTCAAGACATATAAGAAAAAAACATTTTGTGGTTTTCTCCCGATTTGGGTTTCCACGTAAAACACTAGTGTACTGTGTATGCATATGATTGTTCATTTGTTCATTGCTTATTTACTCTGCAGTTATTGTATGATAATGCTACATTCATATAACACTTGGATTATATGGTTAAAAATGATTAAAATTCTTTATTACTGATTCAATGGAAGATGTGAAAGGAGCATAATTATTTTTACTGGATGTTTGAAAAGCTTATCGATTCTGAGTATGTTTTCTCAATGGCATAGCAATTTCACAGTCTGAATCATTATAGAAAAACATTTATAGTGAAAATGGTGAGATGACATTTAAATAACATACCTTAGAAAGCACCATCAAAAGAATTTATCCTTCCTTACATTTCGACCTTCTTTTCTTCACCTTTCCTCAGAATTTCGGCTTAGATATCCTTGGTTACCTCAAACACATATAGATATTCAATATTCTCAAGTGTTTTTTAAATGAGAGAGCCTTGCCTCTTGTTTATACTCTCCAAGTAGCTTCCTTAAAAACATCTTCTAGGTCACTTGGCCAACTTTCCTTATTTTAGGGTTAACCCACTTCTAATTTCTCCATTAAATTTATTATTGAAAT
>SNQJ01S0143642.1:0-24424 GCA_010110895.2 Picea sitchensis
AGTTGGTGCTCAATTATAGATGATGTACAGAACTTAAAAGACTGCCTATCATTTCGAAGAAGAAGAGGTTTTCTCCCTTAATGGGTTTCCTCGTGAAAATTTGTCTCTGTGTATACCTTATGTGTGACTGATGCTCATTACTTATATTGTCCATATGTTGTATAATGTTGATGATCACTTGAAGAAAGATTAAGAATGTATTAATAGACTTAAAATTGTTTAAGCACAATAACAACTGATTCACCCCCCCCTTTCAGTTGTCTTAGTAATTTCAACAAAAATTGACCCACTAGTGTTTTACATGAAAACCCTATCACTTGCCCCATAACAATGTCCTCATTAAATACCAGAGTCATCTTAACCTTCAATTGCTTTATACATGGTCTTTTCATCCTTCCCTTTTGTGCCTATAGACTTCCCCAATCATCTCCTCCCCAATTCACCCTTTCCTCACTAGATCCAAATGTCTCAACATCTAATGAAAAACATTCCTTCTTATCACCTTCAAACTCCACATCAACCTTTAGCTCACCCTTAATCTAAACTACATTGGATTTCCCTAGGAGTTATATGGAAGAACACAAACCATTACTCACCTCGTTTACAAAACCTAGACAATTAAACTTGCATATGGGAATGTTAAAATCCTTTTGTCCAATCATCAGGTCAACACCAAAAATGAGAGGTGACTTTATGGCCAGGCTTACCCTTGTGATAGAGCCATTATTACCTACTAGTATCTCCATTCAACCCAAAGTTTCCAAGGTTTGTTGAGTAAATGTCGAACTAGCTTGTGGAGGTCCCCCCCACACCACTTGGATTTTCTTCCTAATCTTTTCTTCATCTATTTACACTCTATTGGATAACCCTTCTATTAGATCTATGCAATATTATACTAACTCCTCCATTGGCCCTAAACTTTGCAAAACCCTAAATCTCCATTGTTGAGCCTCCTCCATCATTCACCTCTATGTATGAATCTTCAACGATAACTCGTTTAAAAGTTCAATATATTATTTCACTATGCACACCACTCATTAAATAATGATAAAAACTACAATTTTAAAGTTACTAAAAAACAATATTACTAAATAAACATATATTATTATGACAATTTTCAACAAAATATGACTAATTAGTATTCTATAAGCTAATAAACATAATATTACAATAAAGTATGGCAAAATATGTTAAGCAAAAAATCGCAACAAAATTTGATAAGCATAGTATTATGACAAACTACAATAAAATATAATTAACATAAAGTTATGACAAAATTTGATAAGCATAATATTACAACAAACTACAACAAAATATGATTAGCATAAAATTATGACAAAATTTGATAAACATTAAATTACAACAAATTATAATATCATGACAAACTAATATTAGATATGCACAATATTATGATACTTATGACAACAAATTATAATATCATGACAAACTAATATTAGATATGCATAATATTGATACTTATGACAAATTATAATGTAATAAAAAAATTATGACAAATTATAATATTTTTCAATTAACAATTTAAATTTTAAAGAAATATTTATCTCAATCATATATCATCAATTATATCACGTGAAAAGAAATATGTTATTTCATTATGTGTAAAACTTATAATCACATGTATTTTCACCCACAAATTGACCCTCCCATCGACTTATATGTCAATTCATATATTGACCATAATATCAACCACCTTAACGACTTATATTTTGACCCGAAGATCTATTTGTATTATTTAAGTTGAAAATTGGGTCAAAATAATTATGGTCAAGAAATAGGGCGACAATGGGATAAATTTTCCACTCGAAGTGATGCTCGCAAATGTCAGTGAAAATTTTAGGTCATATTCTAGTGAAGTTAGGTCCTTCATGGTATTTATCATATCTTGTTAAAGTTTTATGGAAGGTTTCTCTAAATTTTCAAATCCCAATCTTGCCTTCCATAAAAAAGGAAAAAGTTTGAATGGACAACAAAGTGTGCATGGAGATTTGAATTTTTAAAGAAGCTAGTTACATATACACCCATCTTTCAAATTTCGAATTAGATGAAGATTTTGTGGTATCTATCAAAGTTTTCATAGAAGGAATAGTGAGAGTTATCATGAAAGGGAACCATGCCATATGTTATGAGTCAAAAAAAACTTAAGGATTACAAGTTCAATTATCCCACACATGATTTTGGAACTTTTTGTTGTACTTGTATTAAAATTGTGGAAACATTATCTCATCAGCATAAAGTTTAAGTCAAAGATAGACTACAACAACCTCAAGTATTTGTTTACACAACCATACTTGAATGCAAGACATTATAGATATTGGAAATTTCTTAGTGAATATGATCTCAACACAAAACAACACAAAACATATTGAGGAAAAAGAAAACAAGGTGTTCAATGCACTTAATAAGTGGAAATTTCTCAGTGAATATGACCTCACTATAAAACATATTAAGGAAAAGGAAAATAAGGTGGTCAATGAACTCAATAAGGAAAACATGTTGATGCTATAAGTATATTTGGAACAACCTATATGTGAAGAGCTCACTCACAATGAGCATTAATTTTGTGTCAAAGAGATACTTCCACGCATTAAAATGAATTACAATAAAATAATAGATATTTTTAGGGACCACAAAAATGGTCTTCTTGCATACAGGGATAAAATTTATATGTTCAACAATGTTGGGATAAAGAAACTTGTTTTCACATAGTGATTTGTAAACTATTGTGGATATCCACTCGAATAGTTCATCACAACAAATCTTGTATTATGCTGGAAACTTTTATTATGTAGGTTTATTTCCTTAGATCTCAAATTTATTAGCACTAGCTTATTTCTCAATTTTACGAAAATAACTCAGATATGGAAATGAAAGAACAAGCAAATGAACACACCGTCCATACAAATGAACACAAGACGTATCCTAGGAAACTTGAAATGGGAGAAAACTCGTCTAGAAGGTTAGGTCTATGCTTTATTCTATATTCTTTAGAGCTGAAAATGAAAATACAAAGAAATGGGCACTCACTATAGAGTTTCCTTTGACATTGTGGCATGAATGGCTACTACATAATATGTTTCTTTCTATATTATGCTCTCAAATCCGACTCCTAAATTCTCTGCTCAACTATGGAACAAGTACGATGCTAAAAGAATAAAACCCCTCTGCTCCTAGTGGGCCAATATTTAAAATAGCCTGATAGACATATAGGGTTAGGGTTTTTTCATGCCTCAACTCTCAATTAGTGTTAGGGTTTTTGACCTTCTAGAAGATTTTTTAAAGTCCACACTTCTCTAGCATCACATGTGAGTAATGAGGGCTAACGTGGCATCCACTCAATACCATGGTGGTCAACAAGGTAGGTCAACTTGCGTGAAGCATAACTTCTGCATACAAACTTTTATTGAGGTGATTTTGATATAGTTGGAAAGGTCACAATGTGTAGAACAACATTGAGGGATTGGGAGCTATGCTCACAAATTTTTGACCCGGAAAAGTGTCATTTGATGCCTTGAAATGGCTCAGGAAGATTTCAGACCCCAAATCTTCAAAATGGGACCTACCACTAAAATGGGCCTTACAATTCAATTCCTTTAATTCTTCCACCCAGAAAGTACCAAGATAGATGACAAAATTCTATAATGATCCATTTCTGATCGAACCTCCCCATTTAGTTAGGCTTTTGGTCCCCAAAATTTTACTAAATGAGTTGATGAAACTTTTCCTCTACCTTCTCCATAGAGTATCATTTTTCCTTGCCTAGAAGTTGTACTTTCAACCCAATCAACCAAAGGTCATGTTGCCCCTGTCTTGTAGTTCTAGACTTCTTTTGTAAAACTATATCTTCTTCCAACTCTACCCAATATTATGGTGGTGAATCTTCTATGGTAGGTAGCAGATGTGTAATACCCTTGGGTTTATCCCTGGTTGTAAATGTACATATTTTTTATAAGCTGGTGAGCCAGAATGTTTTGGGCCAGAGTTAATTTGTATCTATGTTTTGAGGCCAGAGTGCATGTGTGATTTAGGCCAGGAAGTCTATGAATTGAAAGGATAGCGAGCCTAACAAATGTAAAATATAATCACACTCATATATATTAATAAAACACATCACTATTGTAGACCAAGTCGGATGAAAGAGTATGGGGGGATAAGACTCCATGAAAGGGAAATGGGCCTAGGACTTGAGAGGAAAAGGGGCTAAGTCAAGGGGGCTTAAGCCAAGAAATAAAATAATATTATTCCTCGGTCCCAAGTTTTATTTTATGATGTTATCCTAAGTTCCTAAGTGAGGGGAACGAATTACACGTGGAGAAAAAGATAGTTTCTAGAATGACAAGTGTCAAAATAGGAACATGCATGTATAATGTGGGGAATCAAGTGTAATTCTCATTCTTTCCAATCATTCATTCAACCATTCCATCCATCATCCCTACCTTTTCTAGAGAGGGATATCTATGAATCTGGTTACCCTATAAATCCTTGGTGGTTTGGGTTGAAGAAGTAGGTTGTTAGGCATGTGAAGCATTCTCTTTGGATGAGAGAATTGTTGGGAATATGTTTCCTTGTGTGTTGGATAGTGGGTGTTGAGCTCTTAGAGAATTTGTGTGTTCCAAGTGCCACAGATATATAAGACTTCCTGGCCACCCTATTGATGAATCCTTGGAAGGGAAGTGGTATAGCTGAAGGAATGTTGAGTAGGGAAGGGGTACACTTCTTGGGGTGGGACAAGTTTTGGGGGATGAGAGGTTGTGAGCTAGGGATTGTTGCTATATTTGGCACTTGGGCATGTCCTTTATTTTGTTGTTTGTTAGGCCTTATTTTATCTTAGGTAGTCTTTTCCCTAGTGGAGTCATAGCCCTAGCTTGGGGGTGACATGTTGTTGAGAGTGTATGAACAACAGATTCTACGGTTGGGAGGAATTTCTTAAGTCTACATCCAGTAGGTAATTTTAATTATAATAAAAGTGTTCTTTTATGTGTTAAGGATGCTTAATGTGTGTTTAATTCTATTAATTCCATTGTGGTATTTTTGTATATATTTATGCATGCATTTTATGTTGTTAGAACTGCATATTTGTTGCATATGCATGGCATGGTAATTAATATATGGTATCATAGATTTTTTTTGTGTGGTGTGGCTCAGATTGGAGGATGGAGATGTTACATTGCGATATTCGAGCCATGTGCTCAACACTGAGCTTGCATGGGCCAGACGCAATACACTGAAGCAAATAAATGAAGATTTAAAGTCTAGAGGATGTCTACATTCAGTTTGTTAAAAATTTCCAAGGAAAAGTTTGGGAATTTTCCTACAATTTTGGGATATTTGTATTCACGGGTTAAAAGATTTATAACTTATGAATGGGTAAATTTAGGCCTAGAATTGGCTAAATTTATGAATTGTTGGGTAGCCAAGAAAAATTGGGAAAAAAATCCTCAATTTCTGAGTAAATTTGGGAGGAATTCATACCCAAAAATGTCAAATAGTCAAGAATGGAGATAAATGATCGTTTGCAGAATTTGAATTGACCCTAAGAAGCTTACTTTTAGATATTTTGTGGTGGTCGAGGAAGAAATTTAAAATTTATGCATTTTTTTTAAATGGGAAATTTCAAAATTTGGGGGGTTTTCGTATAGTGACATCATCATGATGTGTTGGCCACATGGCGTGTGACGCCACAGTGATGATGTGGAATTACATGGTGGTATATTGGTGGCATGGTGGCGGGCCACATTGGTGGGGCGACGGTGGAGTGGTTTCCTAATACCACAAGCGGTTTCAAAGATTTTGTAAGTTGTTTTGCGAAATACCAGAATCCTTCGAAATGATTTTGGAGTTGCCATGTGTCAACTTGGTGATGTGGTGGTATCAGAGGTAAGTAAAATGATAAAATCCTTGCAAATTTAACCCCCAAAATATTTATGGATTGTTGATCTTCCTTATATCTTGGTTTTCTGGTTGATGGGACGAGCAAGTTGTGTGCGCCCAAGGAAAAGGGTGTGGGATGGGACCCATCCATCCCTGTGACCAATGAAAGGGTGCCTTGTAGAGACTTGGCAGAAGAGGTAGGACCTTTGTCCCATTCGTGGTCAAATAAGGTGCTAGGTGGGAATCTGGGTATGGTGGGGCCCGAAATATATTAAATAAAAAGGTAATATAAGATAAATAAAAGGAAGATAGAAGAGAGAGAGAAGGAGGAAGTTGTCAAAGGTTGATGGAGCAGGGCCAGGGTGGCCAAGGGGTTGACATGGCATCACCTCAGGGTGCCATGTGGACCTAGAATGCCACATTAGTCGCCATGTTAGTAGAAACCAGTCAAATTTGTCAGAAAAATATAGTGCTTTGGTAGGTCATAATCTTGCAGGGCATTTTTGAGGGCCTAAACAATGTTTTTAAGAGTTTGATTTTTCAAGACTGTATGTGTCGAAGGCACCAAATACAATATTTGCATCTTAAATAAAAGAGCTTAAAGAGATATTTGCATATTTTGACTAGAGTATCAATCTAACAATTTGAGAGTTCTTATGAATTCCCTGTCATCATTTTTATATGTTTCTCTTATAAAAGTTTCCTTGGTTTCTGACAAGATTTACCTCTGTAAGTGGCAAAAGTGGGTGTTTGAGATTATTTTCACTAGGGTGAAAGGTGCACAAAAGGGTAAATTGGAAATATTCAATTGCCTATAGGCTATAACTTTATGCTCAGTGCTAAGAATTGAGAAAGAAAGCAGTCGTTTGGATAGAAGAATCTAAATATGCACCTAAAACTATGAATTGAGTAGTAGAATTCACAAGAAATTAGAAAGAAAAATTTTGGTGCATCTGAATGGCATAATTGTGCATAATTTTACAAAATTACTTCATTGTTTTGTCTAAAAAATATTATTGCATGCACATTTTGTAGAACTAAAGGCACAAATAGAATAGAGCATAATCAACAGAGAGACCAGAGACATGAAGGATGCAAAATTAACTTACAACTATGAGGAAGAAGTCAAGGGGTTGCACATCAGCTTGGGTAATGCATAAACTGAATCAAGCAGGCATGGAGAAGGCAAAGTAGAAAGCATAAATTTAGTAGAGACAATAAAGAGTATGCAAAGAGATGTGCTTAGCTATAAAGCTAATAATGAGAGGATTATGAAAGATCAAGAGCAACATAATGAATTCAACATCAAGTTGTTGTAGATGTTGGAAAGAATAGAACAGAAGGTGGTTAAGGAAATGGATTCAAGTCAAAGCATCATAGATCACATGCCACAAAGGAAGAATCTAGAAGTGTTGGCAGACATCATCGTCACTCGCCAAGACACTCAGTTTGAATAACATAAAGTAGTCCAATTTATCTCATGTTAGAAAGCATAAGAGGAGGACTAGAGTGGATGAAATACAAGGGGAAATGAGAAATATTAAGCCTCCTACCTTTGATGGTGAGCACATGAAGGATGAGGATGCAGAGGATTGGCTATTGGGGATGAGGAAATACTTCCAATTACACAATTATTCCTCATAGACATAAGGTAGAAGTGTAATTTAGCATCTTAAGGGAAAAGCATCAATGTGGTGGGGTCAACTCATACAAGTAAAGAAAATTGATGAGAAGAATATCACTTGGAGGTATTTCAAAAAGTATTTATAGAAGAAACACTTTTCCAAGAGTTATTATGATAGGAATATGAAGGAGTTATTTGAACTCGATCTTGGGAGCATGACCATGGATGAGTATGAGAGAATATTGTTAGAGTTGTTGAGGTATGTTGACTTCATCCAGGATGATAAATCAATATTCAAAGGTTCCTAAGTGGGATAACTTCAATATTTAGTGATAAGATACAATATGATGATTCCAAGAAAATGGAGGAAGCAATAAGGAGAGCCAAGTGTTGTTATTATCAACATATAGGAGAAAAAACCTTTCAGAGAGCTTGGGTTGACAAGAAGAAAGGAAATATGGAGCAGATAAAGAAAGGATACAAGCCACCATTCTTCATAAATAGTTCTCAGGGACAACCAGCTCAAAATGAACCTAGAATGACATAAACAATGGGGAAAATGCCAAGGAAACAACCTATTAAATGTCAGGGTTGTGAGGGATATCACTTGTATAGAGATTTCCCTTGCAGAGGAGAAAGAGCAAGGACTATTCATAATGTACAACATGCTAATACAGTTGAATGCATGGGAAGAAGTGTGCCAAGGATCTATGTAGCCTTGGACAACAAGTAAGCTGAATTTCAGTCTCATGTGATTGAAGTGGAAGGTAAGATCAATTATCAACCTATAGTTATTTTAATCGATTCAAGAGATATCCATAGTTGCATAGATCCTAATATTGTTGAGCAAAGAAGAAAGTATGGGAAATCGTCGCTAGTTCAGTTAGCTACATGAGCTAAAAGAAGAATCAATGAGTTGGTTAAGGATTTTCCAATGGACATGAATGGACTTCGTACAAAGGCCGATTTGAATATCATACCTTTGGGATCATATTATTGCTTAGTTGGTATGGATTGGTTGGAAAAGAATAAAGTTGTCTTAGATTGTTATGACAAGGAATTGACTTGTTTGGATGAGGAAGAGAACTTGAGAACCATTTAGGGTATTCCAAGGGTAGTATCTATCAGAGAGATTTCAAGCTTGCAGGTGAAAATAAGCTTCATGAAAGGATGTCAAATTTATGCAACTCATATGGAAGAGGAAACTAAGGATAAAGTGCCAAGTATTGAAGATCGACCAATATTGAAAGATTATGAAGATGTGTTTAGAGAGATACGAGGTTTTTCACCAAAGAGAGATATAAATTTCTCCATTATTTTGATGCCTGGAGTTGCCCCAGTGTCCAAGACTCCTTATAGGATGAACACACTAGAGCTGAAAGAATTGCATATGTGTCTTGAAGAGATTTTGAAGAAGGGGTATATCTACCCAAGTTTGTCACCTTGAGGTGCCCCAATGCTATTTGTGAGGAAGAAGCATGGAGCCTTGCGGCTATGCATTGATTTCAGGTAGTTGAATAAGGTGACCATGAAGAACAAGTATCATTTGCCAAGGATAGATGATCTTTTTGATTAGTTGAAAGATGCAAAGTTATTCTCCAATATTGAACTTAGGTGAGGATTAAAAAAGAAGATATCGGTAAGATGACATTTATAACAAGGTATGGCCATTATGAGTTTGTAGTGGTGGAATTTGGGTTGTCAAATGCACCAGCTGTCTTCATGTGTTTGATGAAAGGAATTTTCCGAAATTAATTGGATAAGTTTTCCTTGTCTTCATGAATGACATACTTATCTACTATAAGTATGAAGAGGAGCATGAGAAAACCTTGAGAATGGTGATACAAGTATTGAGGGACCATCAATTGTATGCCAAGTTGAGCAAGTGTTCATTTTATTAGAGGCAGGTACATTATTTGGGCCATATTATTTCAGAGGAAGTGATAGTAGTGGATCCTGAGAAGATAGAAGCCATTAGAGGATGGCCAACACCAAATAATTTCTCAAAGGTGAGATTGTTCATGGGACTTGCAGGTTATTATAAAATATTTATTGAAGGCTTCTGAAGGATTGCACATCCAATCACTTCTTTGCAAAATAAGGGTGTGAAGTTTGAGTGGACCTTTGGATGTGAAGAAAGAGTTCAACACTTGAAGAATTTATTAACAAGTGCGCCAATCTTAAATATTGTTGATCCAAATGAATATTTGATTGTGTGTTTTGATGCCTACAAGGAAGGGCTTGGAGGAGTCCTTAGCCAAAATGGGCATGTGATATGTTATGAGTCAAGGAAGTTGGACGAACATGAGAGGCACTATGCCATACATGATTTATAATTGGTATCCATAGTTCATGCCTTAAATATGTGGAGGCACTATCTTATGGGAAAAATATTTGAGCCGAGGACAGACCATACTGGTCTGAAATATTTGTTTGAACAACCAACTTTGAATGCCAGACAAATCAGATGGTTGGAAATCCTTAGTGAGTATGAATTTGATATAAATCATATCAAAGGAAAAGAGAACAAGGTCGTTAATGAACTCATAAGGAGAGTGCATGAGAGGCATGTTACAACCATTAGCATGTACAAATCTAATTTGAAATATAGAATTATGGAAGCTACAAAATCAGATTAACATTATATGCAAACAAAAGAAATATTATAGCAAGGTAAATTTTCAGCAAAAAATTAAAGATTATGAGTTGAGAGAGGATGCAATCCTCATGTACAGGGGCAAAGCATATGTGCCTAAATCTCAGAAGCTAAACAATGTGGTGTTGAGAGAAATGCATAATGTGCCTTATGTTGGGCACCCAAGATACCAGAAAAAAATTGGAGCTATAAAGAGTCAATATTTTTGGCCTAGTATGAAGAAAGAGTTGGTTGATTATATATACAGATGTCTAGATTGTTAGAAGGTAAAGGTAGAGCACATACATCTAGTTGGATTTATGTAGCCATTTCCCATTCCGAAGTGGAAATGGGAAGTTGTAACAATTGTTTTTATTACCAAGCTACCCAAAACAATGAAGCAACATGATTCCATCATGGTGGTGGTGGATAAGCTAACTAAAGTTGCTCATTTTATTCCAGTGAAGTTAACTCATAAGGCAACAAACATTGCAGAGATTTATATGAGGGAAATTTTCAGGCTACATGGTGTGCCTAAGGCAATTGTTTTTTACAGGGATCCCAATTTCACATCAAATTTTTGGAAGGGATTATTTAAAGGATTCAGGACAAATCTGAAATTTAGCACAACATATCACCCAAAATCAGATGGGAAAACATAGAGAGTCAATAAGGTTATTGAGTATGTGATCAATAAACCATCAAAATGGGAAGATTGTCTACATTTAGTGGATTTTTCTTATAATAATGGGTATCAAACATCTTTGAAGATGGTCCAATTTGAGGCATTATATGGAATGAAGTGCAACACGCCAGTGAACTGGGACAAACCAATAGACAGATCAATGGTTGGACCAGAATTGCTTAGGGAAATGGAAGAGAAGATGTTAAAAATAAAGCAAAATTTAAAGGTTGCTCAAGACAGGAAGAAAATTTATGCAAACAAAGGCATAACACATAGAGAATTTAAAGTGGGCAAGCATGTCTTATTGAAAGTGAAATCTAAGAAGAGTTCACTTAAATTGGGGAGCTTCCCAAATCTAGCAACAACATATTGTGGACCATTTGAGATCCTGGAAAGGAATGGTCCTGTTGCATACATGATTGCACTGCCTGCATCCATGTGTATCCATAATGTATTTTATGTGTCTTTGCTTAAAAAGTATGTGTCTAATGCTAATCGTGTAATTGATTCGAATGTGATCCAGGTGGAGCAAGAAGGAGAATTTTGAGATCATATAGTATGCATATGTTGGTTACTATTCTTCTATACTGTCTGTGTTTACTGACCCAGGCTTCATGTCTTTAGGGTTTCCAACAAAGCCTCTAAAACTACCGGCCCTCCTGGTAAACCAGAAGGCAATGCAACACACAGAATGTGCTGCGCAGTCTCACCCAAGATAACTTTAATGGGTAGTTGTAAGACTCAGGTGTTTATAGCCTAGGATTGAGTGTGAGATATGAGAGATAAATATTGAGCCATTATTATAGCTGTAATTGCAATATACTGTCATTAGTGAATATGCAGGAAATATAACAACTCATTCATTAAGCATGATAATAAATATTGAAGATTGAAGACAATAGAGATACACATGCATTCATCACACAACACAGATATTATCGTGGTTCACCCCCTCCTGGGTTACGTCCACAAAGATTTGGCTCTCGGCTCTTTTATTATAGTATTTCCACATCTACAACATTGCGCACTTACAGCTCTTCTCAGTCGGGTAAGATCTATATGAGGCAGACTATATCACACTAGGATCCACAACCTGCAATCTAACCCTCAAGATATACCCTCATCCCTCTTCTCTAGCTCAACAACTTACCCAAAATAGATCATTCAACAAAAGATTACATATCGTAACGACTCATACTAAAAAAAACTCTTTCTACAATAACAACAATGATCATAATCTGAACCCCTATGATACCTAAGTATCTATATTTATACATTGTTGGCTCTTCAGCCATTACAATACATTACCAAAACCCTAACCCTAGCGTCGTTAGGTATTCCCTCGCATGTTGTTCTTCTTTCCAGCTGTCGCTTTCCTTGTGCATTCTTTCATTCCCAAAATTGCCTTGCTTTTCCACTTCGGCTTGCCTCCAATAGGCCCCCAACACTGACACGTGGCTCGTCCTGAGTCACCTAACCCTTGTGTGCTTCCTCGATCTCCTTGGTTATCGCCTGGAACTTTTCCTTGAGCTTTGTTTCCTGTGTCTGCGTCTGTGCAGTCTTCTCCTTGAGTGTGTCCACTATCTAGACTGCAATTTCATCACTGATCAATTCCATGCACTTTTCCTGGGTCTGTGCTATATGTGTCTTGGCTTCTTCTACCTGTGCCAGAACTTCTACTACTTGCTCTTACAGTGGTTCCATTTGAGCTTGACTCTCTTGTTTATGTGTTTGCGTAGTGGTGAGTTCTGCCTGCAATTTCTTCATGTCCTGTGCCCCTTTGACACGTTCTATAATTGGTATTATCTTCTTCCTCTTCTTTAGTTCTTGGATCGATGTGTTGATCCTTTATTCTTCCTTGTTCCACTTTTGGACCTGTTGATCCTCCTCTAATCTAGTCCAAAATTGCATTGCTTTATCGAACAAGTCAGTTGTTGTGTCGACCTGCTACTCTATCTCCTGCATCTGCGTTGTTTCTTCCTGCTTCCTTTGCTCCTTCATTGTTGGTGGAGTGGTTGGTGTGAGTTGTTCTCAGAGATTCTTTATCTCCTTATGATATTGATCGATTTCCTGTGCAATATGATCAATCTTTTCTGTTTTTGTGATTTCATCCCTCCGCGTGGCTTGTGGAATCTTCTCGTAAGTTCCTTCCACTTTCTACTCCAATCCGTTTATGAGCTCCCTTTCCTCCTGGGTCTCAAATTTAGACTGCTCATAGACTATTTCCAGCGTGTCTCATTTCTTTGTTGCCTTATGCAATTCGCCTAAGTATCTGTGTGCGCGAGACTGTAACTCATGGTTTATGCTAACCTACAACTTGTGGAGTGCCCCGTTTTCATCCACGTCAACACCAGTTGGATTTCGCTTAAGTCCTTCAGGGGTGTCTACCCAACAATCTCATCCATGCACAACATACTGGGTGTGATGTGGAAAGTTGTGTTCAGGTGCAGTAATGGGTGGAATGGATCTCGTTCTTCTACTTCCATTCTCTCCTTTGTCTGTGGTGTTGAAGGATCTGTTCTCATGTTGCTACCTGCTGCCTGCATTTCCCCGATTTTCTTGAGGAGATGTCGCATGACTTCTAGCTCTTATTGAATCCTGTCTCTATGGTGCGCAGCATGGTTGAAGTCCTCGACTAGACAGTCCTGGACCATTCGGGTTATCATCTCCCCATCGTCATTCGTGATCGTATACTCTGGTGGTGTTCTTTGTGCCTTCGTTTTCTTGTGTGCTTCTCTTGTCTGCATGGCTGTCCTCTTATTCCCACCCGGTTCCTATGAGTTGGGATTTGCTACGGTCTCTTGTGTTGTCTTGGCCTATTTCTGCTACTCCTTGGCCGACTACATCTTATCCTTATTCCCGTTTTGGCTCCCTGTCTTCATTGGCCCTTCATTTGTCTGTGTTGTTTTTCCCTGGCCCGTTCTTCATCTCTTGGGCACTTGGATTTCCTTTGACTGGTTTTCTCCCTGCCTTGCCTCTTCTTCTGCTGCTATTTCCGACAATTTATGGGTGATGGATGGAATCCTCCATTCATTGTCCCATTTGTTGATGACCATGTCAATGTCACCCTCTATGATACAGTAGTGCATCTGTAGCCACTGTTTATCATGATCCTTCCTTCCCTATATCCACATTGTATGTCTTGTAGCCCTAAAGTTGGCAATGTCCCCATATTGCACGATGGCCTCTGGTGTTATTCTCCACATCTTGGAAATGGATTCCTGTAGGTCGCGTAGGTATCCTTCAAATATGGACCCGTTCATCCTTTTGTGACTAGCATTCGACGTAGCCCTTAACAGTAAGAATCTCTTTCCTTGGTTTGATTCGGGTCTGGTACAAAACGTTACATACATGGGTTCCCTCCAGCCCATAAAGGCTATTAGTGTGATCAACCATGAATAGTGAAACTCTGTGCCTAGATCCTGCGCATCCTTGCAGTCATCCAGGAACAATTTCAAGAGGTATGGTGCCCAAATCACTATGGTGCCCTCTGTGCACTGAGCTGCAATTGCAACAACTCCAGTTGGAACTTCCTCCCTGTGGCATTTTCTTAGCAGCTTACAGGCTACGATTTTTGCGCTTAATTGTGTCGCGACATCGTTGATCCTCTTAATGATGATCCCTCTTGTCCCCCTGTCGGTGCCATACTTATTCTTCATCTCTTCTTCCAGTGTTTTCTCCCTAGATTTGTCATCTAGAAACTGTGCGAGATCCATGCCCCGGGATGGCAATCCTGTTATGTTGGCCATAAGCTCTACATCTATGGAAACTAGATTTTCCACCCAGATATCCCCTCCATGTGTGACTGCTAAAAACTGTTTGATGCATGCGGTTGCGTGTTGACCTCTGCCAAAATGTGGTAGGTCCAAAAGACCTGAAATTCATGTCTTCTCCAACCTTGTTGCCCATTGGAGTGGCTGACTAATTGATTCCCCAAACAGATTTGTGCCCACCATCTCCATGTATACCCTCTTTGCAAGTTCTGGAAACTTGTCTTCGTCTGCTTCATCGTGGTCAGAGTATTTGAGCTTCCCTATATAGCCCAGCAAGTCTGGTCCTACCTGTACCCCATCTCGTTTACGCGGTAGAATGATTTATGCAACAGGTTTCTTGCGAGGTGACCTGGGTATCTGTATCTTGTCTTTATTCAGTGGTGGTGGTTGGCTTGAAGTTCCAGTGGCTTCCAGTTGTTCCTCAATATACCATTCCGACCAACCTGAAACATCTTCGACCATCCCTTCTATTGGGTGGTCTTATATGGTCGTTTGAGACTTGTCTGGCTCAACTGCTATTTTCAGATTTGGTGTCGTTCCATTTACTTGCGGAGCTACTTCGGTGTTTTATGGTTGCACCTCCTTCAGGGTTTATGTGTCCTGATTCAGCTGCTCTTGTACCTATGTCGGTATATCTATACTCGTGCCCTATAGTGTTGGCTGTGGGATTTCTTCCACTATCAGTGTGGGGTTTACCGGTGCTGTGTCTGGAGATGGGATTTCATCGACATTGACGATCTCTGGTGGCTGTTGTTCACTTTCTTCCATCTGTCCACATGACCTCGTTTTAACTCTGGTTGGTTTGGCACTCTGGCTTGCTTCTGTTTGCTTTGGTGGTGCTATGGCGATGAATGTCGGACGTTTTTCGAATGCGAATGGTCTTTTTGACCTCTGTGATTTTCAACCTCTATCGCTCTATGTCTGCTCTTTTTTCATGAATAGACTGTTTTCTCCCGCGTTCGTGTGTTGTATGGGCTTCCCATGAAGCTTGTTGAGGATGCTTCCTTAATTATGGGTTTAATGCACCTTAATTACGGGTTTAATGCACCTCCAATGGTTTCATACTTTCCATTACTCTGCCTTGCCGTCTCCAGTTGGAACGATTAATGTAGCATCGTGTCGGTCCTTGTCGTCCTTTAATTCGAGCTAGTGCTATCATGTCGTTCTGCTTTTGTCAACTTTCCTTTTCCTGCTGTTTTCCCTTTGTATGTGACCTTTTTCCTTCTCCTCGCCCAGTTTGTGTTCCTAAGTGTGCGTGCCTTTTCTTCCCCTAGCACACTGCGCCTCTGTTGGTACTATTTTCAATTTCATTTTTTTTACTGCGTGGTGGGTGGTCGACTATCCTTGTACAACTTCAGTCGGCTCCCATTGATCATCCCTCTAAATTATGTGTCTGATAAGTCTCTCAATTGTACAGCTCCTCCATCTATGACATATTTTACCTCATATGGTCCTAGCCAATGCACTCTTAACTTTCCTGGATGTTGAAACGATTTGTTGTCATACATCAGTACTATATCTCCTTCCTTGAAAGTTTTCTTCCTTATGTGTCTATCATGCCAAGATTTGTCCCTTTCTTTCTGAACTTGTTGGTGGAATCCTGCTAAGATCTGGTCTTCATCCATGGCCATTAACTGATTTAGTCGCTCCTGTACTATGCCTCGTTCTGTCATTTGTGTAATTTCTGCTACACGCAAGCTTGGCACTAGAAATTCTAATGGAACCACTACTTCTTGGCCATAAACTAGTTTAAATAGTGTGTGCCCTGTCAACTTTTTTCATGTAGTCATGTACGCCCATAATATTGTTGGTACTTTGAGGTCCTAGTTGTCCCTGTTGACATTACATATCTTTGTTAGCGAGTTCTACAGGACTTAAAACTCTTCAGTCATGGCGTTGATGGTGTTGTTTATGAAGTGTGTGCCTTGGTCGCTCATTAAAACTCTTGGGAAGCCAAATCTAGTGATCACTTGCTCAAATAAGAAGTGTGTTGTTGTTTCTATGCCTTTACTGGTCTGGCTTCCACCCATCTTGTTAGGTACTCTATCATGGTGATAATGTACCTTGCTCCTGTTCTTTTTGTCGGTGGGTTGATTGGTCCCACAAATTCTATTGCCCACTTATCAAATGTCTGTAATGCTACTTGTGGTCGTAATGGCATCTCGTCCCTTCTGTTGGGTTTGCCTACTCTTTGACATACATCACATGTTTCACAGTAATCCTTCGAGTCTCTGTGAATCATCAGCCACCATAGTCCTACGGGAAATACCTTTTGAGCGGTAGCTTTGCTTGCATAATGCCCTCCTGCTATTCCTTCGTGGACTTCTGCTAAAACTCATGGTCTTTCATGTTCTAACACATATCTTTGCAAGATGCTATCTACGCCCATTTTGTATAAGTGTCTTGCAATCAATTGATAGTCGGCAGTGCGGACTACCAAGTTTTTCTTTTTTGCGGTGCTATATTCTTGCGACGCAGTACCCGTGCTCCAGTACTGAATGATATCTGTGAAGTATTCATCAATGATCTGTAAAAAAAATAACTGTGCATTTGGAAATTTGTCCTCTAAATTAGTAGGTTCTTCTCCATTTGTGACTCTTGAGAGGTGGTCAGGTTATGCATTCAATTTTCCTGTCTTGACTATTACTTCAAAGTCAAATTCTTGAAATAGTAGTAACCAGTGACAGATTCTCCCCCCCAACACTGGCTTGTTGACTAGGTATTTTAGGGCTGAGTGATATGTGAACATCTTAAAGTGTTTCCCCAATAAGTAATGTCTGAATTTTTGCAGTGCATAGACCATAGCTAGGCCTTCCCTTTCTGTAGTGTTATAGTTCTGCTCCGATTCTGACAACTTTCTGCTCGCAAATGCTATCGGGTGATCCAAGTCTCCCGCTCCTAGTTGCGCCAAGGTAGCTCCAAGTGCTATGGATGATGCATCTACATGCATGTGAAATATCTTTTCCCAGTCTGAAAATACTAATATCGGTGCGGTGACCATATTTTCCTTCAGGTTATCCAGACCATCTTGACACTCGTTGTTCCACTGAAACTTTGTATCCTTTCTTAACATTTTTTCCATTGGTACAGTAATTTGCGCATATCCTTTGATAAATTTCTTTCAGTATCATGTATGTCTCAACGTCGCTCTTAGTTGACATGTTGTTTTTGGTGGTTGTAAGTTAACAATTACTGCGATCTTTGCGGGATCTACTAATCAACCTTGTTTGCATACTATATGGCCCAATAGTATCCCAAACGGTGTTCTGAATATGCATTTATTTATGTTCAGTGATATATGGCACTGCCTACATCTTTCTAACATCAGGCGTAAAAATTCTACATGGTCCTTCAACAAACTATAGATTGTCCAATCGTCCAAGTATGGAACTCATGGATGAATTCCTTAAATGCTACGATGACTACTCTAGAAAATATTGTTGGTGCATTCTTCAGTCCAAACGACATGACTGTGTATTGGTAAGATCCCCATTTTGTCGCAAACATGGTTTTGTATTTGTCTTCTTGTGCGATATTAATCTGATGGTAGCCTGAGAATCCTTTAGTGAACGAGTAAGCTTCGTGTCCACCTACATTTTCTAACACTTCATTCATGAAAGGTGTAGGGAACGGGTCATGTAGGCATGCACCGTTCAACTTCCTCAAGTCGATGCATATCCTGATCCCTCCTTGTTTCTTGTCCTGAACTACCATCGGGCTTATCCATTATGATTCCTCAATCGGTTCTATGATTCCATATTCGATCATCCTATTGATCTCAACTTTTACCTTCTGCTTATATATTGGTTTCAATTTGTATGGTCGTTGTCTGATCGCTCTCGCTTCAGGTCTAAGTGGTATCTTCATTTCTCCTAGGTCTTTGACTATACCTTTCATCTCTATAAATGTTGTGGGAAATAGGTCACTGTATTCACGCACCAACTCTATTATGATTTCTAATGTTTATTCATCCCAGTAGTCTCCAATGCTGGCCATTTTGGGATTCTCGACTGTCCCAATGTTGACTTTATTTACTTTGATCGTCGCAGAAATGACTTCTGATTCTATGGGTGGTACTTCCACATCTATTTCTCCTTCCACTTCTTCAATATGAATATTGCATGGATCGTCTTCATCTGGTGCTTCCTCTTGTACATGGTAACATGAAAATAATGCCTTATCTGTCTGTTTGTTTTGTTGTTGTTCTTATGTGATTAGTTCTACTTATGGTTCTTTGATGAATACCACTCCTCTTATATGTTTAAGTGCGACATCTGTGTTGGGGTTCTCATGCTCGAATGAAAAAGTGAGTGTAAAATTATGTTGCAATGTCGTCCAGGTCATAGTTCCTTTGCACAATTCCTGGTTTGTATACCAGTTCGTTGGTATGCTCTCTAGAGTGTGTATAAAATGATGATGCCATTCCTCTGGGGGTGTCAATTTCCACAGTGTTCTACACTTCTCCAAGTGTTCTGTTGGCGCCCCTTGTCCATCATACCTCTGTTGTTTGTTGTCTTTTTGTTCTGCGCCGACCCTTATATGCAGTAACCGCTTACAATGGTACTAATCTATGATTGTCTCTTTGTGTGCGCCCCACCATCTTGCGGGTGTGGCATTGAGTTCTAAATCAAGTGCTAATGGTCTCTAATTCTCTAACATTGTGTCTTCATACTGTGTCAAGAATGTTTCCAAATCATTTTTTCCGTGGAAACTGGGTGGTTCCCTAATTTATGTGCCTACCCATCTTACTGTGTGGTTTATTCGTGCACATATTCTCGTGGAAACTTCGTGTAGCCTTTGTTGCCAGTTCTCTAAACCAGTATTTGAGTCTATTGCACATGAAGTAATGCTCTGCCAACTGAGTATCATGTCTACAGTTGGGTTTACGTAATCCTCATCGTGCGCAGTTTTTTTGTACAACTGGTCGATTTCCTCTAAGTCTAGGCAAGTAGGTTCTACAAACCTCTCCACTTATGTTGGGTCTAATGGCGCAATGAACCTGTATTCTCCTGACTCAAATGTCATTTTCTAGATCTTCAAGTTTATTATGGCCTGGTTGTCAAACTCCCTATCCAAACCAAGCAATGTTGGGTATGGTGTTGTCTCGTCCACGATTTCAATGACTTCGAAATCTTCTTTAGTGCGCACTCCATCTAGGTCTATTGTTACTCCTTTCAGTCTACCGATTGGTAGGACTTTGTGTTGGTTTGTTAGTTTCAATTGAACAGGTGAATATCCTAATGTGGGATCTCCCATGCATTGTCATGTCTTCTTTGGTAGTACATTAACTTCAGATCCTAGATCCAGTATGATATTTCCCATGTTGAAATCTCTGATGTTGGCATTCAGTCTGAACTCCCTACTAGTTCTTCTCCTTGTATGTAGGTGATTGACAATTTTTGGTTCTATTTTTTCTTCCGTCTCGATGCTACATTTTTCTAGTATGTTTTGCAATATTTTCACAGATGATGGATCACTTAATACTTTTACACATGATTGCAAAAAGCCTTTGATTGTACTTACTTGTCCCATGGTTTGCATTTTGTTGGTATGATCCAATAATGGAGGCATCTCGTACTCTGGTGATTCCTTTTTTTGCTGCACAATTGAAGTCGACGCTATGTCTTCCTTCTAAAATTCTTGTCTAGCTTCTTTAAAGATCGCCTTCTCGTTCTGCACGTCAAACTATTTCCTTGGTTCGGTGTTCTTCTTTACTCACTGGTTTTGTACTGGTTCTTGTCGAGCTGCATCATTTCCTGTTTTAGCTCCTCCACGAGTAACTATATTGATTTTTTTTCCTCCATCCCTTGCTTCGGCTGAAATCCACTGAACATTCTGGTTGTTTTGGTTACTCTTTTCCTGGATCTTTACTAATAGTGTCGGACATTCCTCTGTATCATGGTCCGATACATGACAATACATAAAAGTTGTTGGTGGAAGTGGACATTCCCTTGCATAATGTCCCAGTTGTTAACAATTGTGACATACCACTAGTCCTCTACCTCATCTGAAACCTCCTCTTTCTCGTCCTCCCCCTCTGTAACCTGTTCGATCTCCTCTCGGTGTGTTATACTGAGGCACTTGATTATACTGCACGGTACTGTACTGAGGTTGTGCTATGTTGTACTGTGGCTGTGTTTTATTATATGGTTGCTACGCAGTATTATACTGATGCTTTGCAGTGTTGTATGGAGCTGGAACTTGATTAAACTATGGTGCGGCTTTCCCAATCATCATTTCTTCTTACACTCTATATGCGTCTGATGTCCTTTCTCGCATCAACTCCATAGTTCTAAAATATTTTTCATCGTGGCCTACTGACTTGCAAAAGGTGTAGTAGGAACTCTTTGGGACTATTTGATATTTTTGCATCATCATCCAGTGATAAGGGTCGTGACCCGGTTTCTTGCAGATTTCACACCATAGTCCTCCTATTGGTAACGGATTTGGCATTCATGTTGCCATATACTATGCGAATGTTGGACATTTGTTCTTGTGGTGTCCTTCTATCCTGCATGTGGTACACCAAACAACTTCTTGTTTGTCCTTGTTCTTATTCTAGTTCAGCTGAAACGTTAGATTATTCAAGTCCTCCTTCAGTTCTTCGATAGCTGGGTCCGTTTGCTGATACTAATTTTCTTCCAATTGCAGGGCTTCCTGCAAAGCCTCTGCCCACGTCTTGAACTTCTGTTGTCGCATAGGGTATTTTAAGTGTGGGAGCAGTGAGTTGACAAACAGGTGTCGATGATGCATCTCGGTCATAAGATATTTTAACTTTCCCTTCAGTCACTTGAATCTTTGGTCAATCTCCCATACAGACTCTCTTGGTTTCTGTCTTATTTCAATTATCTCATTCATGTACTGATCCTCTAAGCTCGGCTTCTGGAACTCATTTATCAGTAACTTCTTAATGTCTTCCAGTGTCCTTGTCGTCCCAGGGGAATTGTTTGTGTCTAAACTCATGTACCAGTCTAGTGCACAGTCTCTTAGCATAATAGCTAGTTGTGCAAGTTTGGTATCTTCATCAATGATCTGTTTTTCTTCCCAGATCTTTGCACAAATGAACAAGTGTTTCTCAGGGTCTTCTGCTGCTTCTCCTCAAAATTTTGGTAACCTGATGGTGGGATCGTGTCTTGCCATTCTGAACGCTAAAATACTACCTCCGCACGGTGTAGATACTTGACTAGTGATACCTGAACTGGCTCCTCCAGTTGTTGTTCCTTGTGTAGATGTACTTCCTTTTGTCTGACTACTTCTGAACTTCGGTTGTCTAAACAGTGGTGTTATCTTTGGTGTATTAGTTACACATGGGTTTATGGGTTCCACACTAACATTAATATGGATAGGATTGTTTCCTTCTCTTCTCATTCTTGGACCTCTTGTCTTCCTCTCATATGTTGCACGCATGATTTCCTCAATTTTCTCCACAGCCCGGAGATCCTCTACCTCTTCCTCATCACTCGCCAAGCCTTCCCTCACGGCTACGACTCTCTTCTTGGTATTCACCTTGTATTGGTAGGGTACTCCGCTACGCATCTTTCCAGTTGTTTCCATGATCTGCTTGATTTGGTTGTCGTCCATCATGATCGGGTCCAAGGTTTCCTCCTGCTTTCCCTTATCCTTTCCTCCTTCCATTTCTTCTCTTTCTGTCAGTTCTTCCCCCATGCACGCGGGGAATTTTAGTTGTCTAAATCGATTGTCATTACACCTTTATTATATAGCAGTATCTTAACAGAAGTATACAACTATCGAATGTACCTTCCTCGAGGTCCTCGTAGAAACTCTTGCTTTGTTGCACTATATGACTTCGTTGTGTCGACTACAAACTCTGTTATGAAGCCTACCACAATACTATCAAGCCAGAAGTCTATTGCATAGGTGAATTTGTTGTTCACCTATTGTAACTGCTCAATATGTACCAGGGTCCACTCTAAC
The DNA here is from genome assembly GCA_010110895.2 of Picea sitchensis. NCBI lineage: Eukaryota > Viridiplantae > Streptophyta > Pinopsida > Pinales > Pinaceae > Picea > Picea sitchensis. Next base: position 22,542 of record SNQJ01S0143642.1, read on the forward strand.
TGTCGAATCCGGTTCATTGCGTGGTTCTCCTTCAACCTTATTATCCACTCCTGCAATAAATGTGGAAAATCGCAAAAAAAGACTTTGTGCAAATCAGTAAACACGTATCTCTCCAGATATTTTTGGGGTGTTACTCTAGGGTTTATATTGTCTTTCTGTGCAAACTCTATCTCTTTGGTTCTCAACCAGCTTTCGATCTTTGCTTTTGTGGGATTCCACGGTCTCAAAATCTCCTTCTATTGGCTCATTGCTTTCTTCTTTTCTTCGCTCTTTTCTTGCTCAACCTATCTCATATACTCAACACTCTCTTGTTCCTACCAATGGAAACAGAACCATTTGATGGTTACTATTCTTCTATATTGTATGTGTTTATTGACCCAGGGTTCATGTCTGTCGGGTTTCTAACAAAGCCTCTAAAACTATCGGCCCTCTTGGTAAACCAAAAGGCAACACAACACACAGAATGCACTGCGCAGTCTCACCCGAGATAGCTTTAATGGGTGGTTGTAAGACTTAGGTGTTTACATCCTAGGATTGAGTGTGAGATATGGGAGCTAAATATTGAGCCATTATTATAACTGTAACTACAATATACTGTCATTTGTGAATACGCAGGAAATATAACAACTCATTCATTAAGCATGATAATAAATACTGAAGACAATAGAGATACGCATGCATTCATCACACAACACATATATTACCATGGTTCACCCCCTCCTGGGCTACGTCCATAAAGATTTGTCTCTCATCTCTTTTATTATAGTATTTCCGCATCTACAGCGTCACGCGCTTACAACTCTTCTTAGTCGGGTAAGATCTATATGAGTCGGACTAGATCACACCAGGCTCCACAGCCTGTGATCTAACCCTCAAGATCTACCCTCCTCCCTCTTCTCTAGCTCAACATCTTACCCAAAATAGATCATTCAACAAAAGATTACATATCGTAAAGGCTCATACTAAAACAACTCTTTCTACAATAACAACAATGATCATAATCCGAACCCCCATAGTTGAACCCCTATGATACCTAAGTATCTATATTTATATGTTTCTGGCTCTTTAGCCATTACAATACATTACCAAAACCCTAACCCTAGCGTCTTTAGGTCTTCCCTCGCATGCATGCGTGATGTTCTTCCTTCAAGCTGTCGCTTTCCTCATGCATGCTTTCATCCCCAAAATTGCCTTGATTTTCCACTTTGACCTGCCTCCAACAACATACTAGACATGAAATTCAAGCTACTCCAAAATCAAGCAATAGGGTTGGTAAAGGTTCAATGGACTTGTTACCATATTGAAGATGCAACGTGGGAGCATGAGGATGCCACGTAGGAGGAGTAGCCACATCGTTTTGGAACTTTTTGAGGAATTTTGGTTGTACATGTGTATATAATGCTCTAAGGATAGTGCATAAATAAGGGGAAGGGGAACGTAATACCCCCATGTTGATCCCCAATTCTAAATGTACATATGTTTTATAGGCTGGTGAGCAAGGATATTTTGGGCCAGAGTGCCTTTGTATATATGTTTTGAGGTCAAAGTGTCTATGTGATTTAGGCCAAGGAACCTATGAGTTGAAAGGCCAGTGAGCCTAACAAATGTAATATGTAATCACACTTAGATATATTAATAAAACACATCAGTACTACAGATCAAGTCAGACAAAAAAGTATGGGGGGCTAGGACTCCATGAGAGGGAAAGGGGGATAGGACTTGAGAGGAAAAGGGGTTAATTCAAGGGGGCTTAAGGCAAGGAATAAAATAATATTATTCATAAGTCATAATTCTTATGTTATGATGTTATCCTAAGTTCCTAAGTGAGGGGAATGAATTACACGTGGAGAAAAAGATAGTTCCTAGAATGACAAGTGTCAAGA
>SNQJ01S0143644.1:25695-37731 GCA_010110895.2 Picea sitchensis
TAGGCTAGATCTAGGGAAAGTGTAGTATTATGTCCTGTTTTGTTCTAGATCCAGGTGGATCTAGGGAGATCGGTTCGTGTCCGCACTTACGGATTAATCCTGAAACAATAGTCCCTTACGTTGTTGAGGTCGCTTTCACTTTTCTCGAATTCATAGGTTGGAGCACAGATAAATATTCACAGGAAGAGAAAGTCGTCGTCAATAAACAGGGGTTTGAGGTCATGTGTAGGGTAGAGATTATATCAATTTGAGGTGCCCTTGACATACCAGAGTATTTCTCCGCAGTTTTTGAATCATTCGAGGAAGAAAAACTAATTAGGGTCTACAGGGAGTGTTCGTCATAATTCAAAGATCTATTTTTACAAACAATTTTCAAACCAGAGCATCTTTTAGAAATTATGTCTTTGCCAATGAATGTGAGTATAATGGTTATTGAGGTCCAATGGGTATGTTCCCTGCTGAGTCAAATTTTAGGTCTAGATAATGACAAACATGTGGTCGAGGTCATGTTGGGTTTCCTGTTGGCATTTTTTCATTCATAGTCTAGTCCATCATTTCGTGTCAGTTTTGATCAATTCATAGTTGATAATATCCATAAACAGCTAGCGAACTTTCACTCTCTAAGACATTTCAGATATTATACATACTTGCTGAAGATTTTCCTGGAAACAAATAAGAGAGAATTTCCTAGAGCATCATTCATATCAATTCAGTGTAAGAGGATCACATTGCTCATCTTCATCAACAAAGTCATGTCCAGGGTTTACAGTTTGATCTTCAACAACAACCTATCTAGAGTTCTGGATGACATGAGGAGCTATTTAATGCCAAATCTAGAAAACAGAGTGGGGGACTGGGTACTATTCATGCATTCAACAATGGTATGGATTTATGGTTGTCATGAATCCCCCAATCTTCTACCTATTTTTCTGACCCCCAAAGTATTTTCCCTTGAATTCATTAGGCATAGAATCATATTAGAGACAAAGAATTTCCTGAAATTGCAGAAAGCCTTCAACCTCAAATTCCCTTTTTTCATTGGACCCTTCATTGTCAAAACTAGATCATGCTTATCTCAGATCCAAGCAAAGCTCAAAGAGTTTGGTTTTGCATAGCTACAGGGAAGAAAATATGATCCACATCAGATCATTTCCAAGAGGAGACTTATGAACAAATAGGCCCCTTATGAGCATGAACATGTTGAGGGTTTTGATAGGTTGGAAAATCTAGAAGTTTGTGTTGATATGGAAGCAATCTTGAAACTAGATCAAACACAGCAAGTGGAGGCAACCCTGCAATAGAGTCAAACACAAAAATCTCTTTAGAAGTTGATATTCAAAGTCCCCAAAGTAAGTATTTACATAAAGAGAAGAAGTTCAGAGGCCATGGGCACCAATGATCAGCAAAATTCCCCTAAGAAGATGATGATTACACAGTCTCCATAGATAGTGTATCTACAGGAGGAAGAGACTAAAGAACGAGTGAATATGAATATGGATATGGTGGAGAGTGGTACCATCACTGTAGAAGTTGAGAAGGTAAGAAAGCTCTAGAGTGAAGGCATCTCAAGAACTTTTAGCAGTAAAAAACACATCTTTGATAAGACATCTGGAGTATCTTATCAATCTAAGGAAGATTTGGAAANGGCTATGGGTGAGATGAGGGAGTTAGTCCCTGAAGTGGAAAATATTTCTCAACAAAATTCTTCTCTCTTCACAGTGAGAGATATAGAGAAGAGGACCTTTAATATAGCAGTTGCAGATGAAGAAAAAGTATTTGAGATCAAGATAAAGTATGACAACATCAGTGCTCCATACAAAGTCAAATTCCATAGGAATACCAGTGATATGTTGTATTTTGATTACTTGGGTCTAAGCTTGAAGAATTCAAAGTTGTTATCTTATGTAATAAAATTGGAAGGGCAGTTGAGGAAAGAAAAGGCATCCAACAGAGCTTGGCAGACTCGGGTCAAAAGTATAGAATTTGAAGGCCCTCAAGGGGTGAAATCCTCATTGGATGAAAAAGACAAGTTAATTCAAAGCTTGGAGAGGAAACTGAAAATGTATGCCATAGAGCATCCAGAAAAAACAGAATTGGTTGCTCTAGAACAGGAAAAAGAAGCATTTCGACAAGAGGCATTGGATTACAAAGCTAAGGTGTTGCAGCTAGAACAAGAAAAGGTGAAATGGTCACAAGGACAGACATAACTGCTGAACAAAGTTTTAGTTGTACCTTCTGTTGTAGATGTTGGGATAAGCACTGAGGGACTTGTCCAGTCTATGTCACAAGTTAGCCTAAAGGTAGGAGAAATCAAGGGGTTAAAGGGAGACATTGAGAAATTGAAGTAGGAAATGAAAACAAAGGATGAAATAATGGCTCAATTTAAAAAGGAGATTCAAGCCTTGCAGGAGAGGATAGACAAGCTGAAAATAAGATTAAGAGGCAAAGGATTGTTGCATGGAGACAAACACATCATCTAGGATTCTAGAGATGCTAAAGATTCCAAGTTCAGAGTGTATTTAAACTTCATCAATGATAAAGACAACATGTCCATCACATCCAGAAGTGGGTGCATTGTTGTGAATGAGACCTTAGCAAAGAAACCATCAAATTGGGCCCAAAATGCCATAAACCTGCTCAACTCCATCCCTACTGTAGAACTCTAGACCATTGGGGTCAATGATAGAACTACATTGATCATCTAGGCCATAAGGGTTATTGCCAAACATAACCATCTAAAATCAGTCCAAACTAAGGCCACACAGATGGAGCAAAGTGTAGAAGAATTCAAGGATATGTTTGAAGAATTTTTTATTAAAGGTCTCCGACCATTTTGGGATGGAAAGGGGAAATTATATGATCAGGAAGAATACAACGCAAGCCTCACTCAATGCAGAATGGATCACTCCAAGTTTGAAAACCTAGAGGAAAACTTGAAAGGAGCAACCTGTTGAGGAAAATATATGAAATGATCATACTCAAGCATTTTCAGATCTTGCTTGGTTAAAGCAAGCTATACAGGAATATCACCCTATGTTTATATCAACCAAAATTTATATCCTAATCCACAAGTATTGATTACAAGTGCTTAGGATGATTTTTTTTATAGATGAAAGCTTCTTGGAAAATTCATTATTTATGTAATTTTCTGAATAGAATAGATGTTGAAATATATAGAGAGACAGAAGTAAAGAAACAAAGTCCATAATCAAAATAGATGAGACATAAAGAAATCGTTTATTTCATTCCAATTCATCAAAAGAATCATTCTCTTTACAAAATTCCTTGAGGAAATTTTGGACCAAAGTCAAACTTAGATGTCCCCAGTGAATCATACAAAAGGACTTCTGACAGAAAGTAAAAAACTGAACTTTAAAAGCTGGATCATCTTGCCAGAGATTGATTCCCACACGACTCTGCACAATAGCCTTTGTCAGTCATGAAATTCAATTCACAAACAGACAAGTCTACACAAACTATCAAAGATAGATCAACACCTCTGAAAAATAAGTGTTTGAATCTTGTTGTCTACAATAGGACCCTGTTGTCATAAAAGAGAATTAGGATTCCGATGAATTAAATAATGAATGAAAAATGAATTATCTCAACAAAACTCAAAGAGAAGACCATAGTATGCTTATCCTTCTATCCTCCTTTTCCTTTTTCCTTTAAGAAATTAGAATTAGTTGAAGTAGTTGAGCTACTTCTTTAGTTAAGTTAACTAAAACTCAACCGACTTTTTAGTTAAGGGGGAAAAGTAATAAAATCATAATAAGGGTTTTTAATAAATAATAACTAGTAGGTGGGACCCTTATGACTCCCTTTAGTTCTTAAAACAATCATAACACAACTAGTTAATTAAAAAAAACATCCCTCCTTGTGACTCCCATTATCACTTACATATTTTGACATTTTATATCAATGATAATTGAAATTATTTCCAAAAATATAGTACCATATATCCAAAAATAGTGTGTTGTCCAAAATATCATAAGTCAATTGTTCTCAACAATCAATAAAAATAAAAATACTTAAAATCCATATTTTCCACTCTAGGAGGCAATCTTTCCCTTGTTGCTCATATCACCTTTTGATCTCTCTAAACTTACCTTAGGCTATGTGGAGCCTTTAGGCCTAATCTCACTAATCACATGAGAGCAATCGTCTCTCAAATGCATGCGGGAGGACACAAATTTGGCAGAGTAATTTGAGGGTGAGGAAGGGGTAGCAACGACTTTTCCTTTGTCAAGGGCATGGTGGGCCTCGGTTTTTAGCCTTTTCTTGCATGGGAAGACTGTATTGGTGAGTGGACATGGGCATCTTGGACAATTTTATTAACAGGTGGAGGAGAAGGTAGAGACAAGTTAGGCCAGCCACGATGTTGGGAGACTGTCGGGTGGACAATCTCTTTCCATCTATCGTTTGCAGGGACTTCAGTTTGCAGTGAGACATGAGGGGGCACTGGGATACCAGGAACTTGTGGGGCTTGGAAGGGAGGCATTTTAGGCCTAGGTTGGACCACTCCTTTCCCAATCTAGTTAAAAAAATCCAGCTTGAAATAGTTGGCCTAACTCTTGCAAGTCTGCATCAAAGTGTATAGAGAACCTTGGCCTTCTAGGGCCCTTGTTCCAATTTATTCTTCCTCGGTTTCACAGCCATGGCTACCTCTACTGAAACATCTCATTCATGTATCCATTATTGATTAGAAAATAGTTTCTTCAACAACCATACATGACAACTCTTCTAAATATGAAATACAATTTGGCTCAACAACATATCAGACTCATGCAATCCAATCCATACAAATCATTTAATAGTTGTCAATGAGCAGGGGGTGAACAAGGGTTCTGGGATATGTGAGGGATTGTATTTAGCGAAAATTGTTAAAATTAGCGGGTGGGGGGGATCATGATTACTTCTCACAGACATCAAACAGTCAACTATATCATAAACCAAAGGAATATGTCACTGTAAATCATCCATGTGCGATCCTTTAACTTCCATAATACAAAATTTATCTTAGCTATAATTAAATTTTAAGAACAGGGAGTGTATAGTGAATATGGGAAGGTGAGGGGATTGTAATGTGCGAAAAGTGAAATAATGGTAGGGAAAAGAGAGAATATTGTTCATAAAATCAATTAAGTAATCCATGAAACAGTTTTGTATTCAATACAAATGATCCAATACCAATTAAGCAGTTACTATGTTTAAAAAATGTTCATTGTCCCACATCCAATTTCTTTAAAAAAATTCAATTAATATGTTTTATAATCATACTTAGAAACATCACACCTTTCACCCTTCTTGTTAAAATAATTATGTTTCTTTTCATTTAATTCCCTTTTAATTTAAAACAAAATCAAAAGGAACACACAGTCATATTGTTTCATTAACTGTCCAACATATATTTCTATGGAATATCAACTAATTCCCATAATTCGTAAATCCCCAAATCAAACATAGACCCAGGTCTTTCCTGAGTTGAACAGGCTCTTTTAAAACATGCCTAATTCCATTCCTTTGACAATATTAACAATTAAATTTGCAATGAAACCATACTACGAAAAACCTCATGCTTCATCTCCGATGGTGCAATAAAACAACATGATGCACAATATCCCCATAAACCATACACAGTAAACAACCAACATAGTCATCAACTTTCCAACTTGCAATAATATTGATCGGTACAAATTAAACACACAGCAACCACCAACTTCAATTGATACCACGTTGTAGGAACACACAGACCAACACATAATGAAAAGAGGCATCCATGTGACTATACATTACTGTTTACTCCCAATCAACCAATTTAATCAAAAAAATGAGTTGGATTATTGATGAAATTGTCACAACAAAAGGAGGCAACGACTGCATACCAATTCTCATTTCCAATTACAACTTTCCAACAACCCGATCCAACAGAGACTAGACAATACTCAAAGCAACTTTCATAACTTCTCAACCAACATATGATAGTCAACAAGATAACCGACAAGATTGCGACTGGTTAGGTCTATCAAAATTAGGCTCTGTAACCATGAACACAAGAAATAATCAAGAGTCCGCTCAGTCACCAAAACACAGGGAGACTGGAGGTTGACCATATCAACAGTAGGTGGGAAACCTTTGAAATAAGCATGGTGGAACCACAAGCTTTTATAACTCTTAGCTTGTAAAATAGTGTGACAATTCAACACCGGGTAGGGTAGGCAACAATGAAGAGGAGCAGAGATTGCTCACTGGATAGTAACCAATACCAAGAACGCGTAGAGTCATAACCCTCATGCTTTTCTTAAGAGATGAACCAATTTATAACAATGATGATGAAAATGCAGAACCCCAGGTATTACCAACAACCCTTAAGTATTCTTCTTGGCATAATGGCCACACCATAACCAACTGTGATAATGCCAATACCACAAAATAAGCCCACGACCAGGTGAAAAACCCACAAACATGGATTTGGAGGATACAAAGTGACCAAAATGAGTTCAAAACATACACAACAACGCCATAACAACCAAATACAATTGGGTATGGTTACCATTAATTATGGGGAGGCAGCCAGCAAGGATAAACAGAGAAAAACCCTCCAACGAAATACCCATAACTACTTAAAACATAGTGAGCCATCACAGTTTCCACCACACAGAACAACCAACAAAACCACAACTTCAACCATCAATTTTTCCATTTGCAAACGAATAACCACACAGTCATTCCAGAGAAAACACCCATGGGTTTACACAGTTGCCAATCTCAAGAAAACACAAACCAACACATTACCAAACCAAAGTTCATTTCATACACAGAGAGAATTCATGGATGGGCGAAAAGAACCATACCTATAACCAATGGCTTTAAAAATGTGAGATGGTCGAGCAGTTCCTTCCATGCCTGAATCTTGGAGCTTAACCACAACAAAACCAAATGAACAANNNGACGTGCATTTACTACACGTCGCTTCCATCCTCCATTTCATTCAATTTCGTAGTACATGACAACCAGCCAAAACCATACCATTAATCTATGCCATTAATTCCATGCATCGAAACTTGCACATATTGCTTGCCAATTACGCCACCCCAATTCATATTAACCATTGCAAAAACCATAGCATAACATATATCAAATTTTCCCAATATAACTCAATATAAATTGTATAGCCAATAACTATTCCTGGTTAGGACTAACACTAACTTGTTTTCATTTAATTTTTCACACAAATTCTAACATAGCATAACATATGTCCCTTCTTTTAGTTTTTTCTTTGTAAGTTTCTTCCCTTTGATTTTGTTTATGTTGTTACTATCATATTTCTTGTGCAGGTGTAGGCAGGTAATAAATCATGGTGATATGATTCACATAGCAACTGTAATTATATGCCAATCATAAGATAAAATTAAAGCTTCGAATAACAGAACATCCTATAAAATGCCTCATCCACCTGTCATTAATTCAAAAGTGAAACCAAGACTACATCATAAACCATATAATACCATGTAAGAAGCATCAAAACAACATCATAAAATGTGTGATATGACTACCTCTGAGCCTCCAGTATACAAGGGGGTCCCACCTACTAGTATTATATATCATTAGCATAGTTTAAATAATAGGCTTTAGCAATACTTTGCGGGCAAAATTCCTCGTTGCGATTTTTATCGTCAACAAACTGGCGACTCCACAAGGAAATTTGTTTCCAACAGATTAAGAACTCAGAATATACGGTTTCGTAGACCAAGAACAACAAATAAAGAAGATATAACCAGAATGATTATGCAACAAGGGGAAGTGAGTGGATTTAATGGAAAAATGACTGGGAATTTGGGAATAACTCATGGAAAATGTTAAGTATGAGGGGTTTTATCCATGTATGCATAATCATTCAACCAAAATTTGTTCTTGACTTCAAGGATATTTTTTTTTTTATGGACTTGCTCTTTTGAATCTCAAATGGATGAAGAAATGGAAAGCAGAAGTGGGAAATAATCAATTCTCTCATAAGACAATAGTGAAAGAAGATAACAAATTCAATGATGCCTTTAGGGGAACATCATAACAGTCGTGTAAGCTTGATTGTTATTGACTAACAATACTTTGCAGGAGTGTTGATGTGGCAGAACTGATCCAACATTTTATTATTAACCAAAAATTGAAATCAAAAGAACAAAAGCAAGAAATGTCATAGTAGAAATGAAACTACAAAAATAAATAACAACAAAGCAAAATCAAGGCAATGAAACAAAACTAAATAAACTAAAAAAAAATATTGTTATTTATGTACAAAAGGAAGGGAGAACATTCTTGGAGTCAGGTAGAATGATATTTTTCATAGAGAAATGAATCATCTATTTTAGATGGATGATTCATGAACTGAAAGATGATGCATAAAGTGTATTGATCACCCTGCCAACTAACAAATTCATGTGGCAAGGGTAGTGGGCCTCTCATGATCTAGAAAAAGTGATCACCATCTTGTAGGACCTGCCAACCAACAAGATGAGCTTTAGGCTTGTCATTGGAAGAATGATGGTTAGGAGTTTCTATGATGAGGATGGAGTTGATAGGTTCTTTAATCATTATAAGGTCATCATTTATGATCTCCTGATCAGGAAAAGAACTACCATTCACTGAGGGAGAAATCAAGGATTCAAATGCATAGGAATTCCTTTAAATTTATCATTATCAAAAGAAATCATGCATGCAAGGGAGATATGAATATCGTCATTGAATTCTTCCACCTCCTTGAACTGAAACAATGGCTTTGTGAAGGAATCCTGTGATGTAAAATATTTATTTTTATTATGGGTTTTTTTAGAAGAAGAGCCAACATATGAACCTATATGGCCGCTTGAATCCCCTCTTTCATCTTCTTCAGAATAGTCATGAGAAATATGCAGGATAGTGTTATTTGAATCAAGAGAATATTCCCTGTTGGATTCATCCATGAAGAGTCCTTTGTTAGACAAAAGTTGATATTGAGTAGGATATATTTCAAAAAGGTCATCATTAAAAGGGAAGGAATCAAATAAAGAATTGTCATAAGTAGGCATATTAGGACAATAACCCTTACAATCCTTTGTGAATATAGCACTATGAGATTCATGATTGTCCTCCTGCAGACTTGTCATGAAGAGAGAGATATTCACATGATATTCATTTTTAGCCTTTAAGAACAATCCATAGGTTAATTGTTCATGAGGACCATAGAAACAGTCACATTGAGTAGGGTCAGGGATGCTTTTAGGTAGGAATTAAAAGTGATGAAAGATAAGTGAAGGAGGAAAATCGATAAAAACAACTTTACAAAAAATGATTCCCCCATGAAAATTTGACTAGATACTATACGCCTAGACAAATATCCTACCTTACCGAGGAGGGAAAGTGGAAACATATTTGTAGAAGTATGTATATCATAAACCCCAATAGATTGATAGAAGCTAAGGAAATCGTCAATATGGTTCTGAGAAGATTCCCATGAGTTACCTTCGAAAAGAGGACAACTAACCATGACAAAGAACTCAAATTGGATTTATACATGAATAGGCAAATTAGGGTTTGATAAAGTCACGAAAGAAAGAAAAAAAAACTTATAAACAGTAAATACAAAAATAAAAGGAACCAGGGAAATAAATATAATGATTTTTTTTTCCTTTCCCCAGTATGGTCGCTAAATAAATGTTGAGGAAAAGATATGAAATGATCTTGCTCAAGCATTTTTAGATCTTTCTTGGCAAAATCAAGATAGACAAGAATATCACCCTATGTTTATAGCCATCAAAATTTATATCATAATCCACAAGTATTGATTACAACTGCTTAGGCCAATTTTTTTATAGATGAAAGCTTTCTGGAAAATTCATTATTTATGTAGTTTTCTAAATAGAACAGATGTTGAAAAAATATAGAGATAGAAGTAAAGACACCAAGTCAATAATCAAAATAGATGAGACATAATGCAATGACTTATTTCATTGCAATTCATCAAAATAATCGTTCTCTTTACAAAATTCCTTGACGAAATTTTGGACCAAAGTCAAACTTAGATGTCCCCAGTGAATCATACAAAAGGACTTCTGACAGAAATTAAAAAACCGAACTTTAAAATCTGGATCAACTTGCCACAGATTGTTTCCCACTGGACTCTGCGCAATAGCCTTTGTTAGTCATGAAATTCAATTCACAAACAAACAAGTCTACACAGACTATCAAAGATACATCAACACCTCTGAAAAACAAGTGTCTGAATGATGTAATTCAACCCTGAATCTTGTTGTCTACAATAGGACCCTGCTATCATAAAAGAGAGTTATGCTTTCGATGAATTAAAGAATGAATGAAAATCGAATTATCTCAACAAAACTCAAAGAGCATACCTTAGTATGCTTCTCCTTCTATCCTCCTTTCCCTTTTTCCTTTAAGCAATTAGAATTACTTGAAGTAGTTGAACTACTTCTTTAGTTAAGTTAAGTAAAACTCAACCAACTTTTTAGTTACGGGGGGAAAGTAATAAAATCATAATAAGGGTTTTTAATAAATAATAACTACTAGGTGGGACTCCTTGTGACTCCCTTTAGTTCTTAAAACAATCATAACACAACTAGTTAATCAAACAAAACATCCTTCCTTATGACTCGCATTATCACTTCCATATTTTGAAAATTTATATCAATGATATTTGAAATTTTTTCCAAAAATGTAGTACCATATATCCAAAAATAGTGTGTTGTCCAAAATCTCATAAGTCAACTGTTCTCAACAATCAATAAAAATAAAAATACTTAAAATCCATATTTGCCACTCTGGGAGGCAATATTTCCCTTGTTGTTGTTGTCACCTTTTGATCTCTCTAAATTTACCTTAGTCTGTGTGGAGCCTTTAGGCCTAATATCACTTATGACATGAGAGAAATCATCTCTCAAATGCATGCAAGAGGACATAGATTTGGCAGAGTCATTTGAGGGTGAGGAAGGGACAGCAGTGACTTTTCCTTTGTCATGGGCATCATGGGCCTCGATTTTTAGCCTTTTGCTTGCATGGGAAGACTATACTTGTGAGTGGATAGGAGCATCTTGGACAATTTGATTAACATGTGGAGGAGCAGGTAGAGACAAGTTAGTGTTGGAAGATTGGTTTTTGTCATTGATGTCAACCCTAGTCATGGGTTTTGGACCGCAAGATTGATAAAGGTATTTGGACATGAAGGACAATGCACATGCATATACAACACCCATGAATAGATATTATACATCATGTTTCTTCCAGTGGTATGTGTCACATCATGTGGATCCTCACGGTTGAGGAGAAATGAATTTTTGAAGATGACAAAGTGAATTGAAGAAGGAAGCACAGGTAGGCCCTGAAGATAATTAAAGAAAAGAATTACAAAATAAGAAAGTGTCTGGTCATCCCTAATGTTAAAAGGAAGTGACATAAATGGTATAAATAAACATCATTATACATTCATTTGATATAAGTCGAATTTCATAGGAAATAAGAAGTAAAGAAGGCCGGATTTCAAGGGAGGATGAAATCTTTTGGTGATGTGTTCTAAGGTATGTTATTTTCAGGTCATCTTACCATTTTTGCTATAAATTTGTTTCTAGAACGATTCAGATGGTGAAATCACTATGGTATTGAGAATAAATATTAAGGTACCTTTGGTAAAAATTGCATCTCTTGATTCGCTATAATTATGGAGATACACTCTGTGGAAGATAGGGTTTGTGACCAGTCCTGAAGCTAGTCAATAAACAGATGTTTCAGGTAAAATAGTCATAACTTCTTCATCGAGAATCAAAATTAAGTGGGACAAATTTAATTGGAAAGAGTATGACCTATAGTTTCTTTTGTGTGAGTTTCAAAATTGGATGTTAATTATTGAGCATGGGGCATTCTGTGCAAGTTCACTCTCCTGAATAGACCAGAATTGAATAAAGTCTACCATTCTTTCTATAACCTCTTTTTGGGGAGGATTCAAGGAGTGAAAATTTGAGGAGTTTAAAAGAATACATTGAGTAATAT
>SNQJ01S0143645.1:9858-34281 GCA_010110895.2 Picea sitchensis
TAATAGAGAAAACTCTCCTTTTTTAAGTATTAATACAAGTGCAGAAAAAGATTCCAATTTTTCTCCAGTTTAAGTTATGTGTTTGTCTTGTATTTCCAAATCTCCAGATTTCTTTATGTAATTCCCTGATAGACGATTGATTGCAATTTAGTATCACTACTACTGTAATCACATTATATCAAAAATTCGTTAAGTAAACATTTTTTCCTGTGTATTTACTGTAAGTAATACAAGACTTGCAAGCTACATGAATTACCACATTTTATATCCTGTTCAAGGGTGCACTCTCGAATTTTATTCTACTGCAACAAGGTGAGACTCTTCAGTAATTGATGCCTTTCTTTGTTTAATAGTTTTGTAAGTTTCTCCCACGCCATTTGATATTAAAATTGTGACTCAGACAATGAAAAAGAACTCTTTAAAACATTATGTTCAAACATTCCTAATGATTGAAATTACTCTTTGAGCCTTAAGTTTAATCTCAGGAACAACATATTTTTGGTGCCATTGTCGGGGACAGAGAAATGAAGTTATTTTTCCATGGGAAAATGACAAGGTAAATTTCTATATTTGATGGTGAACAAAGATTGAATACATAAGTAAGGCTTATTTTTATTTTTCACTTGGAAAATCCACCGTAGATAAAAATGGCATTTGATCGAAAGAATACCAGAGAAAATCCAGACGATAAGAAGACCACACCAGTTTCAGATCCCGAAAAGATGTTAAAACCGAAGGGATACCTCCAACAGATTGCGACATCAACAGGTAAAGTTTATCAACCCAAAATTACACAAGTTAATGCTAAGATTCAGACAGAAGAGATAACTCCTAAACAAATCTTTAAACAAATTCCTTTCGCAGAGGCATCAACTAGTGAGCCCGAAGCTAAAATCAAAGCTCCAAAGGTAAGGGTTCCTGAGATAAAGGTTGATATTGACGCGACTGATACTTTTACCAGTAAGAAAAAAATATCTCTTTCGATACCCATTGTTATTGATATCTTGTCGGTTATCTCCTTCCCCGAAGGGAAAGTTCTAGTTTCCCCAAGATTCGAAGAATATATTTTATACCTCGATTCATCCCCTATCACTTCTCCTGTATATACATCTTGTAAGTTTGAAGAAACCAACCCGCATTTCGCTTTTCCCCCTTTTATAGAGATTTTGTCTCCTCGAGTTCTTTTTCCCGATTTCGCTTCACCACATCTTGAAGTAGTCGAAAGGTCACCACTTCAATCCCTCGAAGTTTTTGAAAATCCCCTATTTATCCTCTGAAGTTCATCTCCTAGATTTCCAATGGCTGCTGCTAGAGGAGGTGGCACTGGAGGTGGAGGAGCAGGTGGACAAGGTCAAGGAAAACCTCCACCCCCTAGAATATTTGCCAAGGTAGCTTCCATATATGCTCCCTTTGTCCTCCCTGCCCCCTTTCATGATTTGACCAAAAATTATATGAAAAACCTACGTAAATTCATGGGGGAAGGAGATTTAACCGCAACCGAACACATAGCCGTTTGTTATCAGTTTGCTGATATCCTTGGCATCAAACACGAAGATGTTTACTCAAGGTTGTTAATACAAACCTTTCAAGGAAACGTGAGAACCTGGTTCTGAGGGCTCCCGGTAGGTTCCATACGGTCATATGATGATCTAGAAATTGCCTTCCTAAGACAGTGGGGAGAGAAAAAGGACCATCTCTATTATTTGACTGAATTTAGGGATTTAAGAAAAAATTATTCTGAATCAGTTTATGAATTTACTCAGAGGTTCAACAAACTGTACAACAAAATCCCAGCTTTAGTCAAACTCTCTCAACCTGTGGCAAAGGTAACTTTTGCAGGGGATTTTGAACCTGACTTTTCCCTCCTCTTAAGAGAAAGAAAATCTTCCACTCTAGCAGGCATGCAAGATGATGCCATAGAAACCGAATCTAATATGATGGGATCCGGGAAATTAAAAACCAAAGTTGATATTGGAACTAGAGAACCTAGACGTTTCAAAGAACAAGCAAGACCCTCTGGATCCAACAAATCCGCAGAATAAAATATGGATGAGATGGCCAAGATAATCAAAGATTTATCCAACAAAATAGCTAGAATGAATCTAGATCAATCTTAACTTAATAATCACGTTAGGAATCAGTTCAAGAGAAACCCTAACCCCCAGATGCAACAAACACAAATAAAAAATGAAGATCAAAAGATCCAAGCTTCGTTTAAAACTGGAAATTTTATGCAGAGGGATGATATGAAAAATTATGAGGAGTTAGAAGAAGACCTGAACAACCTTACCGATGATGATCTCGATCCACACTTAACCAAACATGATTATGATAATTCTTTAGATCTAGAGTCCCTATTTAATAATGAGGAAAGTATTAATAATCTAGGAGACTATTCCTATCAAGGACTCGACGACTCAATAATGGGCGAACTCCAACAAAAGTATCATTTAAGGCCCAGAGAGAAAAATTCTACGAATGATCCACCGAAAAAGATTTTTCCATGAAGTAAAATGAATGAGCCAACAGTTACTAAAACACCAACTGAGACACAAGTTGTCTGGACAAAACCAGTTGAAAAAAAAGCAACGCAAACTAAAAAACCAGAAAATACAGAAGAAAAAGTTCCAACCAGAGGAATCGAAAAAACAATTGGAGGTTTTAGTTTAGAAAACAAACTTATTAAAATTAAAATTCTCACGCCTTTGGTTGAGCTTGCAAAAAAATCGATTTATAGAAAGAAAATTGCTAAAATGATAATTGTTTCTGATGTTGAATGTCACGTAGATGTTATTCATCTACAACACGAGAGACCTATGATCATGTTTGGTCCACACATTGAAAACACCAAGGATTTTGTTGCTCCTTTTTATATTACACTAACTGTGCATGACCATTTACTCCAAAACTACATGTTAGATTCTGGAGCCTCTCATAATTTAATGCCTAAAATTATCATGGATAAATTGGGACTTGAAATTACTAGACCTTATCAAGACTTATACTCATTTGATTCCAGAAAAGTTAAGTGTCTTGGCATGATTAAATATATGGTAGTAAATCTTGCTCAAATCCATGTAAAAAGTGTCCTTATGGATGTGGTTGTTGTTGACGTCCCTACTAAGTACAACATGCTTTTATCCAGGTCTTGGGGCACTAAAATAGGTGGATCAATTCAGTTGGACATGAATTACGGTACGATCCCAATTTTCGGTGGACAATTCACACGACAATATAAAGAAACTAGACTGGTGTATACAATAAGCGACCCTCAAAATCCAAATAATTACCGAGTCCATGTTGCTGATAAGGACTTAGGAAATTGTATATTATATATAGATGAAGATTTCGAAGAATGTACAGAAGAAGAAAAAAAAGAGTATAAAAAACAAAGAAAAATAAAAATAATAGAGAAGGAATGTGGAAAATGTTTTTTGATGGCACTTCGTCCTGCGAAGGAGCTGGGGTTGGAGTGTTATTTGTAGCATCGGGAGATGATTACATTTTTCCCTTATCATATATATTACAGTGGGACATTGATTATATGAATAATGTATGTAAATATGAAGCTCTAGTCTTAGTATTAGAAGCTGACAAAAAGTTAAAAATTGAACATCTAATAGTTTATGGTGATGCAGAGCTTATTGTGAAACAAGTAAAACAGTAGTATCAAGCCAAGCATCCAAGGCTAAGATCATACATAAATTGTGCCTATTATTTGATAGATAATTTATTCTCATCCTTTAACATTCACTTCATTCCCATAATAGAAAATCAACAGGTCAATTCTTTAGCCAATGCTGTTGCGACCTTTGTACCACCTACTGTCCTAAAAATGAAATATCACATCGATATGAGACATAGAACTTCGATCCCAAACAAAGTTCAACAGTAGAAAGCGTTTGAAGATGAAGAAAAAATTAAATAGTTCCTGGAGATGATTGGTGAGTTTTCTAAAACTCACATAGATCAGGAAAACCAGAATGATCCCACTTAGATTATGCAAGAAGGTGAAGACCCCAAAAAATTCCAGGATAAGATTGAAAAACACTGCATGCTTGTGCTTAGTAAAAATAATATTCCCATAGGTCTGATCCCCTTAGAGAGGTTGTTTGACCAAGATTACATACCCTTAAAGTATACCTTACGACCTTAGCCCAAATAGGTTGAAGACTGTAATATAGGAACTAAAGAAGATCCTAAACTAGTCAAGATATCTAAATACCTACCAACCCAAATGAAGAATAAGTATGACAAGTTTCTTAAGAAATAAAAAGACATATTTTAATGGTCCTATGATGATCTGAAAACTTATGATACCTCTGTTATTGAACACAATATTCCTTTGAAACATAGTATCAAACCTTTCAGGAAGAAACTCAAAAAAATAAATCTGATCCTCCTGCTAGTGATAGAAAAATAAGTCAAGAAACTTCTCTATGCAAAAATTATCGTTCCACTCAGTTATTCCGAATGGGTAGTGAATTTGGTACCCATTAGAAATAAAAATGGAAAAATAAGGATCTGTGTAGATTTCAAAAACTTAAATCGGTCATCCCTCAAAGAAAACTACCCATTACCAAAAATGGACCACATTCTGGAAAAAGTAGTTGGAGCTAACAAAATATCTATGATTGATGGTTTTTCTGGATACAATCAAATTGTTGTCCATGAATACGACAGAGAAAAAACTGCGTTTACCACTCTGTGGGGAACTTTTATGTACGATAAAATGTCATTTGGTTTGATGAATGCAGGGCCTACTTTCTAAAGAGCGATGGACATTGTGTTCGTCGGAGAAAGAGATAAGTTCCTCATTATTTATCTTGATGATTTGACGGTTTTTTCTAACTCTGATGCAAAACATCTGCTACACCTAGAGCAGACCTTCAAAAAATGAAAAAAATTTGGTTTGTCTCTTAACCCAAAGAAATCACATTTTTCTATGCAAGAAGGTAATCTCTTGGTTCATATAGTGTCAAAAGAAGGAATCAAGGTTGACCCTAAGTGGGTTGAGGCTATAAACACTATTAATATTCCTAGGAACAAAAAATAAATTCAATCTTTTTTAGGAAAAATAATTTTTTTAAGAAGATTCATTCCTAATTTTGCTGAAATAATTAAGTTGATTACATATATGTTGAATAAGGACATTGAAGTCAAATGGACCACTAAATATAAATCATCATTTGAGCAAGTCAAGAGGGATATAGGAGAGCACCAGTGTTAGCCAGTCCAAACTATACTAAGGAATTCTTGGTCTTTTCTCTCTCTTCTGAACATACTATCGCAACAATCCTATTGCAAAAGAACTAAAAAGGCTTCGAGTAGCCGATAGCATTTTTCAGTAAAAGTCTCACGGATGCAGAATTAAAATATGATATACTTGAAAAACAAGCTTACAAAATGGTGAAAGATATCAAATCTTTCAGGACATATGTGTTGCATTCCAAAATAATCGCTTATGTGCTAACAAGCATTGTCAAAGATATATTGGTACAAACAGACAGTGATGGAAAGAGAGGTCGGTGGTTAGCTAAAATTCAGGAGTTCGATCTAGAAGTAAAGCCGACCAAACTAGTCAAAGGTCAAGGCCTGGAAAAACTGTTAGTCAAATTGAATTTCAGGACGCTTGGGATAAATCACTTGGAATCACATGGATATCTCCCGGATATAGAGGAGCTTGATGATAAAACACCTACAATTCAGATTAAAGATAAATTTTCTTCCTCTGTTTGTTATTGCGATATTGTTTCATATCTCCTTACCCTTCAGTGCTCGAAAGATAAGACTTCATCCAAAGAAATAACTTTGAAGCTAGAAGCAGTCAAATATTGTATTATTGATGGCCAACTATACTAGAAGGATCCTCTAGGCTTCTTTTTATGTTTCTTAATAGAATATGGAACAAAGAATGTCATAAATGAATTTCATGAAGGAGTGTGTGGAGGGCACCATGCCTGGAGGGAATCAACCTACAAGATTTTAAGAGATGGATATTATTGGACAAAGCTATTTATTGATGTGAATGCCAAGGTCAGAGCCTGTAGCTCCTGCCAACTGTTCTTCGGTAAGAAAAAACTTCCTGCACTACCTTTAATCCTAGTCAAAGAAGAAGCTCCCTTTCAATAGTGGGGTCTATATTTCATCGGAGAAATCCACCCGCATTCAAGAACCCAACATAAATGGATTTTAACCACCACATAGTACTTCATGAAATGGATCGAAGCTATTCTGACTTGAAATGATACAGATTCAGTGGTAATAAATTTCTTGGAAGAAAAAATCCTATCGAGATTTGGTTGTCCTCAAAAAATAGTCATTGACAACGCCCAAGCTTTCAAATCTATGGCAATGATTAGTTTCTGCCAAAAATACAACATTGTGTTAGGACATTCTACAACCTACTATCCTCAGGGGAACGGGTTGGTCGAATCATCCAAGAAAAGCATGATGACTATAATAAAAAAGGTGTTGACAGAAAATAAGAAGGCTTGGAACGTTCACTTGAAATACGCCTTATGGAAAAATCAAATCGGCACCAAGAAATTGATAGGTATGTCCCCTTTTCAAATGGTTTATGGT
This sequence comes from Picea sitchensis, assembly GCA_010110895.2. Taxonomy (NCBI): domain Eukaryota; kingdom Viridiplantae; phylum Streptophyta; class Pinopsida; order Pinales; family Pinaceae; genus Picea; species Picea sitchensis. The sequence goes on from SNQJ01S0143645.1 coordinate 16,444, forward strand.
ACTAACCTTGTCCTTCCTATAAATCTTGATATTCCTGTGATGAAGCTATGGAAAGACGCAAATGAAGAGACAAAGGATGTTACAAGAAGGATAAATCAAATAATCAAAGTCTAGAAAAATAGGGCAGAAGTAGATGACAAAATTCAGAAGTACCAAGATAATATGAAGGCCCTTTTCGATAAAAAGGCTAAAGACAAAGAGATTCTTCCTAGAGATATAGTTTTAAAGTGGGATGCTGCAAATAATATGCATGGAAAAACGACAAGTTCGACCATCTCTGGTTCGGTCCATTCAGTATTGCAGCTACTGAGGGAATCAATTCCTTCTTACTGGAAAACCTCGATGGAAAATTTCTTAACGCTCCTATCTGTTGGAACACATATATATTTATAAAACTTTAGAATTTAATAGATTTCATTTTCATTTAAATAAAAAAAACGTGTGCTTAATTCTCACTGTCGATGAAGTCTCCCACTAAATCAAATGATCCTAATCTGTTAAGAATTATGGAGCCGCCTACTCGTTAACGAGTCAAATAACTAAAAGACTACATTCAAGAAATTGGGTTTCGGAGTTTCACAACGTAGGCATTTCAACATACAACAATTCCAAAGTCCCAATAGCTGAAATCAAGAAATTGTCTTAACATCTAAACCATCTCAATTAAGAATTAAGAATGACTAACAATTAATTAATCATGTCGCAATTTCGCATTTCAGGAATCTTACATGAAATGAATATCAAAGTCCTGATAGTCAAAGTCACGAAATTGTCTTAACCATTAAACTAGATTAATTAATAATTAAAAATGATTAGCGGTTAATTAATCATATCATTATTTCACGTTTCGGAGACCCTGCCTCGAAAGACTTTCAAAGTCCCGATAGCCAAAATCACGAAGTTGTCTTAGTTTGATCACGATTATTTAAAGGGGTTAAACATGATTAAAGTTAATTAATCACATCGTGATTTTGCATTTCAGGTATTATACCTTGAAATGTCATAAGATATCCCGATATCCGAAGTCGGGAAATTTTATTAACGATAAGTGTGATTAACTAATGCATTAACAATGATTATCACATAATTAATCCTTTGCTAAATAATGACTTAGATAAATTCAAATTTCATCTGTGCTTTTCCCAAAAATTAATGACAATAATAGTTGATTTACGACAATCATTCCGAGTGAGATCCTAGACCATTGCCGAAATCTTATTCATTAAGGAAAAGTAAATGCTTCATCAGTAGAAGTATTGGCAAATCGACACAATTAAAGGAAAAGGATATTGAATTTCAAAATTCATTGTGTGTTTTCACTAAGCAGAAAGTTTTCAAGGTAATAAAATTTGTGCATTTCCTATGACAGATATTTGAGACCTGATACCATGGCTCCTCGAAAATAAACTAAAGCACCTGGTGAAGGATCGAGCCAGAACACAGATATCCTCTCCGACACCTCGCCCAGAAGCATAGACATCATTAAATCCTGGACGAAAGTGTTCAATATTCTATACTATGAATTGGTCAATTTCTTGGACGACTCAGGTGATGATGAGATGGAGTACCTAGCTACCAAATACAAAATTGTTTCCCAGTCCGAGCTACATAAGATAGAAATGAGGCCTAGTCTCTTCCCCTACAACGATATGATCAGTTGGGTGTTGGAGAATGTGGATATCCCTACCAAAACCGTTTTCAATTAAAAAAAGGTCGCAGTTGGGTCTTTCCAGCCAAACCATCTATAGGTGATGTACAAATTGTCTTAGATATCCAATTTCGTTTACAATTCCAGTTTCCTAGTAGACTTTAACAAGAAGGAATGTGACCAATACAGAAAAATCCTTCCCGATTTAATTAAAGACTGGTACTCTCGCCCCAAGAAGTTTAGAGCTTATTCCCATGGTATATACCCAGTTTCTTCCCTAGAAACTCACATAATGTACATAGCAATGATGATGTGTAGACTCTATAGGAAAGAAGACACAACCCATTTATTTTTACAGTGGGTGCCCATTATGCACTTAGTGGGTGAGGGTTATTCTTTTGATTGGGCAAGGATATTGTTAGAAAAATTGGTTTAAGAGATTACAACATATCAGTCACTAAAATCAAAGGGGCAACCAACCCAATTTTTCATGTTAGCTTATGTCATGGATGTCGTCTGTTCTATGATGCCTTTTTCGCTGATGGGCTGGAGATGGACTCCAAATAGTGTTGAACCTATACATACTTATCATTCGAATCTTTAGGAAGATAAGGCGAAAGATTTCTTTTATGAAATATAAAACTGGGCGGCGGTGCTAATGCACACCACTATATATGGTTACCCACCTCCAAGAATATCCGAAATAATTGTGACTAATCTGGGTAAGATAACATACTACTACATCGAGGAGCATTTCCCCTATATTAGGGTTTTCGGTAGTTAGGTTCCTCGACCTGATCTGCATAAAGTTTTACCAGACCGATTGGTGTGCCACGAAATAGCACATCAAACTGTGTTTGGAGGGTTTGGTAAGGATCTCAAAGCAATACATAAAAAGGTATGGCCATCTTTTCCCTATTATATTGGTACGTTTTCTATGTTGGATTTCAACCATTCAAAAGTGGAGATCTCGGCCCTAGGATAAATCAAACTGGTCGATATTGAATTCAAGAAGCATGATCCGTAGAATATCGTAGGTAACCATATGGCCAACTACAATCTGAAAAGATATGAACATGGAGATTATCCTCAGGATGAAGTATTTCGAGGAGTGAGGTCCTATCAAGAGGTGTTGGATCGAATTCAAGCCATGACACCAGATAAAATGGATGATTTTTAAAATTTCCAGAAAAATTGAAGAAATGGCCTCCCCAAAGTATTGCAAGGGGAAATCCTGACACCTCCAGCCACACAACAAATAGAAACCCAAGGGTTATAAATATGAATCTCTAGTGGAAAAAATGCCTGAGAAAATTTTGAGGAAACTGAGGCCTTGGTAAAGAAGATAGAAGAAAAGCCACAGTCCACATCGGGTAAACCAACAACTGACACAGTCGGGAAGCAGAAATCCATTGAGATAGGCAGTCCTATCCAATCTGTCATGCCTCTATAGTTCATTAGAGGGAACTCAATGGCCGAATTTGTATTCATAGGAGACCTTACAACTATTTCTGCAGCAGAGATGCCTCCTTCCGAATTATTCTTCAGTAAGAAGAGAAGGGTTGTGGTAAAAAGAGAAACAAATCAGAAGGAGGGTGCAGCTGTTAAAATACACAGGGTGCTAATATATGGGTAGGCCCTAGAAGAAGAATACTTCGCTACAGAGGTCGCAGGCTCACTGGGAGATTTTGTGACAACAAACCAATTTTCAGTGAGCAACCTGAAGGAGAAGTTGAAGAAAAAAGATATGATGATAGGCCAATTGCAAAATCAAATGAAAATGGTGGAAAATAATTTCAGGAGTGATATCAACAAGGATTTTGAGCAGATTAGAGACAATAATAGACAGGAAATCGAACAACTGAAATACGATCTTGATGAGATGCAGAAAAAGTCACAGACACACGATGAATTAGTCAGATAGCTTCAAACGAAGGTAAGCTTAACTGAAAAAGAAGTAGTGGATATATTAGCTTTCCAAACCCAAAATCTAGAGGTACATAAGGAAATGGAATCAGTACAATGAAGCCTTTTCAATAAGGTGGAAGCTATCCAAAACCATTTTCAGGTGGTAAATCAAGCCTTAGATAACATTTGTTTAAAAGAGATAGAGGTTATTCCCGCTCGGACCAATTTCGAAGAAGCAATTGTGTCGTTGGAAAGAGAAGGAGTATCTATGGTTTCCAGGTTGTTTGCTTCAGAGAAAATCAGAGGCGATATAATATTGAAGGCCCGAGAAGCCAACATAGTCGAAAGTAAAAAGATGGCTAAGGAAGTCAAAGAGGCTTGTGAAGAAGCTTTCCATTCACTTGACAAAGAGTCATTAGGCCTCGAAAAAGATAGTATCTCTGAAGTGCTAGGACAAGTTGATATGGCAAAGCATCAACTTAACATTAAGACCAACATGGAAGAGGCTCAGGCTGAAATCTTACAATTAAAGCATATTGATATTACTCAGATAAATAGATGGCTAGTGAAGCCCAGTTTGTAGCTATAGTCTATAGCTTCAGAAGATAGGAGAATGGAAAATAGATTTCCTCAATTAGAAAATAAATTATATGCTTTTGAGAAAAATGAATTCACAGAACCCTCCAAGCTGGTGGTACAATTTGTGAGAAAATGTGTTAAATGTATCAAATAAGGAAAAAAAAACACCTTAGAGAATAAATGAGGTAGTCTGTACACATCATCTGTACAGATCATGATTAGAGATTATCTATTTCTGAGCTAGAAAACTGGAAAAAAAAATGGCTTTGCCAACATGACGAAAAGACAAAAGAGATGCAAGTGAAGCGCTTCAGATTTCACTTTTTGTAACTTTTACTATTTTAGAAATAAGGAGAATTCTAATCGTTTAGGGTTGAGAACCTTTTGTATAAATACATATTTAGAAGACCGAACAAAGGATGTTTCTTTCCATATTGTAACTAAGAAAACTCATCCTTTGTGAGTATTAATACAAGCACAGACAGGGATTCCAACTTTTGTGTTGTTTGAGTTATGTGCTCTTCTTGTATTTCATATTTCTAGTTTTCTTTATGTTACTCCTCGATAAGTGAATGACTACAATTTAGTACAACATCTACTGTGATCATATTTCATTTAGTTATCTGATAAGAAAGCAATTTTTCCTCTGTATTTGCTATCAACAAATACAAGACCTACAAGTTACTTGGGGTGCATTCCACTCTTTATTATACCATAAACAAGGTAAGATTCTTCTGTCATTGATTCCTTATCTTGTTTAATAGTTTTGTAACTTTCTTCATCACCACTCAATTTGATTAATTGACTCAGACAACGAAACACAACCTTTGTTTTGTTCAACTATTAATTTAATTCGAGGATTTGAATTCTTACATAACTAACGTAAATAAAAAGCACCCTTAAAACAAATCATTCCTTAATTCCTGATGCTTGACATTATTCTTTGAGCCTTAAGTTTAATCTCAGGAACAACATCATTGTCGGGGAAGGAGAAACAAAGTTATTTTTCCCTCGGAGAACGACATGGTAAGTTTCTTTCTTTGATAGTGAACAAAGATAGAATACAATATTAAGGATAATTTTAATTTTCACTTGGAGACTCCACCACTAATAAGCTAGCATTCATTCAGAGGAATACTAGAAAAATCCCCGACGATAAGCAAACCATGCCTGTATCTGACCTTGAAAAATTTTTAAAACCAAGGGGATAACTTAAGCAGACCACTACTTCCACAAGTAAGATTTATCAACCCAAACCCACATAGTCTAATGCTAAGGTTCCACCTGAACAATTAAATCTGCAAGAAGGTTCCACCCAAATACATTTCGGAGAAACATCGGTTGATAGAATTTAAGCCGAAATCATAAACCCCGAGTTGGTTTTGCCCAAGATAAAGACCAAAACTAATTCAATTGCCTCCTTTACTAATAAAGAAAAAAGACCCATCTCGATACCTGCTTTGATTGATATTCCATCAGTCCCCAAAATAAAGTTTCCAGCTTCCTGAAGTTTTGAAGAATATATATTACACTCTGATTCGACTCCTATTGGATCTCCCGTTTATATATCTTGCAAGTCCAAAGAAGCTAGTCCTCATCTCTCTTTTCCCCCTTTTTCCGATTTTTTGTTTCCTGATGATCAGTTCCCAGAACCCCTTTCTCTTCATCCGGAAGTATCTGGAAAGTCACTACACATCTTTGAAAATCCCCTCTATAATGTCCAAGGTTTATCCCCTAGATTATCAATGGCTATTGCCAAAGGAGGTGGTGGCAGAGGTGGAGGAGGATTGGGTGTTGGAGGGGGAGGAAGAGGCGGTCAAGGAACACCCCCACCTCTGAGAATATTTACTAAAGTAGATGCTAGGTATCCTCCTTTAGTCCTCCTAGTTCCCCTCCATGATTTACCCGAAAACTATATGAAAAACCTGCCAAAGTTCACAAGAGAGAGAGACTTAACTGCCACTGAACACAAAAGAAATTTTGATCAATTTTCCGATATCCTTGGCCTTGAGCACAAGGATGTTTATTCAAGACTCCTATTTCAAAATTTTGAAGGACATGTGAGAACCTGGATCTGAGGGCTACCAACAGGTTCTATAAGAACATACGATGAGTTAGAAAATTCCTTTCTCAGACAATGGGGAGAGAGGAAGGATCACCTTTATTATTTAACCGAGTTCAGAGCTTTAAGAAAGAAAAATTCAGAAACAATTCTCGAATTCACTCAGAGATTTAATAAATTGTATAACAAAATTCTAGCTGAGGTTAAACCTTCCCAACCTGGAGAAAAGGTGACTTTCATCGAGTCTTTCGAACCTGACGTTTCCTTACTGTTGAGGGAAAGGAGATCTATAGACCTCACAAGAATGCAGGACGATGCTATAGAAATTGAATAAAATATGATGGCATTGGGAAAATTGAAAGATAAAGCTAAAATGAGAAATAAAGAAACCAAATGATTCATATAACAAGCAGGACCTTCAGGATCTGGGAGGTCCGCAGAAGACAAAATGGATGACATGGAAAGAATAATTAAATAATTATCAAACAAAATCTCAAGGATGGAATTGGACCAATCTAAAATAGATCAATTTGCTAGAAAATATTTCAGAAGAAATCCTAACCCTCAAATGCAACAAAGACAAATAAAAATGAAGATCAAAAGATTCATACCCCCTTTAAAAATGAAAATTTTATAGGAGGAGATGACATGCGAAGCTTTGAGGAATTAGAGGAGGACATGAATAATCTTAGTGATGATGATCAAGAACCTCATTTGATGAGGCAAGACTATGAAAGGTATTTAGGCACAAAATAACTGTTTAATGATGATAGCATAAATATTATAGAAGATTCTGCTTATCAAGGAATCACCAAAAATATAATGGTCAAACTTCAGTAGAAGTATAATTTAAGGCCTAGGGATAGAAATGTCACAACTTCCCAACCGAATAATATCTTGACGAGAAGTAAAGCGAGTGAGGTAGCTCAATCAGCAGTTGAAACACAGACTGCCAAGACAAAATAAGTGGAAACAAAGACTGCCAAGACAAAAGCAGTGGAAATTCTGATTGTCAAAACAAAGACAACTGAAACGAAAGCGTCACAAACTAATAAAACAAAAAAAAGGGATATAGAGGTCCCAACCAGAGAAGATGAAAAGACAATGGGGAATTTCAATCTAGAAAATGAGATTAATAAAATCAAGATGTTTGTACCTCTGGTTGAAATGGAAAAAAAACCTATATATAGAAAACAGATTGCCAAAATGATAAATTTTTCGGATATTGAAAGTCATGCAGATGTTATAAATTTAGAAGATGATAAACCAACTATAATGTTTGGTCCACATTTCAAAAATTCCAGAGATTTTGTCGCTCCTTTCTACATCACGCTGACTGTGCATGATCATCTGCTCCATAATTGTATGTTAGATTCTGGAGCCTCCCACAATGTGATGCCCAAATCTATTATGGAAAATTGGGCCTTGAAATTACCAGACCATACAGAGATATGTATTCTTTTGATTCAGGAAAGGTTAAATGTATGGGTATGATTAAAGATTTAGAGGTTAATCTTGCACAGATTCCTGTAAAAAGTATTCTGATGGATGTGGTTGTTGTTGATATCTTTGCAAAGTATGGTATGTTGTTATCCAGGTCTTGGGGCATCAATATCGAAGGATCCCTTCAACTCAACATGACATACGATACAATCCCAATCTTCGGTGGGCAATTCAATCACCTGTACAGAGAAACACGATTGGCATATATTGTAAGTGACCTACAAAATATGAATAATTACCCTGTGTATGTCACTGATCAGGATTTAGGAAACTGTATATTATCTCTTGATGATGATTTAGATGAATGTATAGAAGAAAATTGTACAAAAAAAGAAAAAATAGAAAAAACAAATAAAAATGTAAATAGTGTTGGAGTTTGGAAAATGTGTTTCGATGGTGCTTCATTGTGTGAAGGAGAAGGGGCTAGAGTGTTGTTTGTGGCACCCGGAGACGAGTTCATTATTCCCTTTTCCTACAGATTACAGTGGGACATCGATTATACAAATAATGTATGTGAATATGAAGCCCTGGTTTTAGGATTAGAGGCTGTCAGGAACTTAAAAATTGAAAATATGATAGTTTTTGGTGATGTGGAATCGATCATGAAACAAATAAAGAAACAGTACTAGGCCAAAAAACCAAGGTTGAGGTCCTACAAAAATTGTGCCTGGGATCTGATCGAGAATTTCTTCTCATAATTTAATATCCACCATATCCCCAGAATGGAGAATCAATAGGCAGATTCATTGGCCAAAGAAACCACAATGTTTGTACCTCCTACTGTCCTCAAACTAAAGTATCGCATAGAAATGAGGCACAAACCCTCCATACCAAATAATGTTCAACACCGTCAAGTCTTCGAAGATGATGAGAAAATCAGACAATTCCTAGAAATGGTGGATGAATTTTTGAATCACATATTGATCAGGAAAATCAGAATGACCCTACTTGGATTATGTAGGAAGGTGAAGATCCCCAGGAGTTCCAGGACAATATCGCTAATCACCGCATGTTGGTATTGAAAAATAATCAGATCCATAAAGGTATGATTCCTTTGGAAATATTATTCGATCATGCTAATATTCCTTTAAAGTCTACTTTGTAGCCTCAACCTAAAGATGTTGAAGACTGTAACATAGTCACTAAGGAAACTCCTAAGATGGAAAAGATATCTAAATACCTCCCCCCTAAAATGAAAAGGAAATATGCTGAGTTACTCAAGCAATACAAGGATGTTTTCACCTGGTCTTATGATGAATTAAGAACTTATGACACCACCGTAATTGAACAAAAAATTCCTTTAAAACAGGGCGTTAAACCTTTCAAGCAGAAGCTCAAACAGATAAATCCCATACTACTACTAGTGATAGAAAAGGAAGTGAAAAATCTCCTAGATGTGAATATCATTATTCCACTCAAATATTTTGAGTGGGTATCCAATCTGGTTTTGGTCAGAAAGAAAAATGGTGAAATCAGACTATGTGTAGATTTCAAAAATTTAAATAGATCATCACTCAAAAATAATGATCCATTACCTAAAATGGATCACGTTTTTGAAAAAGTGGTCAGAGAAAATAAAATGTCTATGATTGATAGATTTTCAAGCTATAATCAAATTTCATTCCACGAGGATGACAAAGAAAAAACCGCATTCACTACCCTATGGGGTACCTTTATGTACGATAAAATGCCATTCGGTTTGATGAACACAGGAGCCACTTTCCAATGAGCTATGGACATCGCCTTTGTCGACGAAAGAGATAAGTTTTTTGTCATTTATGTTGATGATCTAACCATGTTTTCTAAATCTGACGTAGAGAACCTGATACACCTCAAACAAACATTTGAGAAATGTCAAAAATTTGTTTTGTTTCTGAATCCAAAGAAATCTCACTTTGCAATGCACGAAGGTAAACTCTTGGGCCATATAATATCTCGAAATGGAATTAAAATCGACCCGAAAAGGGTTGAAGCTATAGATACTATCAATATTCCTAGGAACATAAAGGAAATACAATCATTTTTAGGAAATAATATATTTTTAAGAAGATTCATCCCAAACTTCGCTAAAATTGTAAAATTGATTACAGATATGCTCAAAAAGTACAACGAGGTCAAATGGGCAACCGAAGCCAAAGATTCATTTGAACACATCAAGAAAGTTATAGGTGAATCACTGGTGCTATCCAACCCATATTATGTGAAATAATTCTTGATTTTCTCATTCCCCTTTGAGCACACTATGACGCCTGTGCTCCTACAAAAAAACGATGAAGGTTTCGAGCAGCCAATAACATTTTTTAGAAAACATCTCAGAGATGTTGAACTAAAATATGGTATATTGGAAAAACAAGCATACACAATGGTAAAGGCCCTCAAATATTTCAGGACTTATGTACTCCATTCTAAGATAATCACCTATGTACCAACCAACGCCATCAAGGATATATTATTTCAACTAGATAGTGATGGAAAAAGGGGCCGATGGTTATCCAAGATTCAGGAATTTGACCTAGAAGTAAAACTGACCAAACTTGTCAAAGGTCAGGGCTTGGCTAAATTACTAGACGAATCAAATATTTGGGCACTTGGGATAAATCACCTACAAGATTATGAATATTTTCCAGACATAGACAAACTTGATGTTACTATACCTACAACAGAGATACAAGAAAAATTATCTTCCTCTGCCTAGTATAAAGACATGGTTTCTTACCTTCTAACTTTGTAGTGTCCAAGTGATATGACCCCTTCCAAAACTAGAATTTTGAAGTTGCACGCAGTAAAGTATTGTATCATGGATAGCCAACTATATTGGAAGGATCCTATGGGATTTTTATTGAGCTATTTAGTAGAATCTGAAATAGAGAGAGTCTTAAATGAATTTCATGAAGGGGTGTGTGGAGGGCATCATGCTTGGAGAGGAACGACCGATAAAATCCTGAAAGATGGATACTATTGGCCAAAATTATTCACTGATGTGAATGCCAAAGTCAGAGCTTGTAACCCATTCCAACTATTCTCAGGCAAACAAAAGCTTCTGGCCTTACCTTTGGTCCTAGTCAAAACATAAGCTATGTTCCAACAATGGGGTTTGGATTTCATCAGTGAAATACATCCACATTCAAGCGCACAACATAAGTGTATTTTGACGGCTACTGATTATTTCACTAAATAGGTGGAGGCCATTCCAACGTGAAACTCAATAGACGCAGTGGTGATCAGTTTCTTAGAAGAGAACATTTTATCGAGATTCGACTGTCCTCGGAAGATAGTCACTGATAATTCCCAAGCTTTCAAATCCATGGCTATGGTAAGTTTTTTTCAAAAGTACAACATTGTACTAGGACATTCAACGACCTACTATCCTCAAGGCAATGGATTAGCTGAGTCCTCGAACAAGAGTTTAATCACCATAATTAAAAAAGTGATGACTGAAAATAAGAAAGCATGGCATGTGAATTTGAAGTATTCTTTATGGGATAATAAAATAGGCACTAATAAATCCATCGGAATATCTCACTTTCAAATGGTATACAGAACCGATGTGGTTCTCCCCATAAATATTTCTCTGCCCATAATGAAACTCTGGTAGGACACGAAGGAAGAGCCAAATGACATCACCAAAAGAATAAATCAATTGATCAAAGTCCAACAAAATAGGGCTGAAGTGGATGAGAGACTCCAGAAATATTAGGATAACATGAAAGCCTTGTTTGACCAAAAAGATAAAGATAGGGAATTCCTACCTAGTGACCTAGTTTTAAAATGGGATGCCGGAAAGGAAGACTCAAGAAAGCATGACAAATTTGACCATATCTGATGTGGACCTTTCAAGGTCACAACTTATGAGGGAAAGAATTCATTTTTGTTAGAAAATCTCGATGGGAAGATCCTTAATGCCCCTATCAACGGGTGTTACCTGAATAATTTCATGCAGTAACTAGATTTTGAACTCCCATTGTACATACCGGTTTGATTTTCACATTTTTGTTTACAATTTTTTGTTTCTTCGGTAAGTCTTTACTTTCACTGTAAATAAAAACAAGTTTGTCAATTTCATAAAAACAAAAATATAAAAATAAGTAACGCATAGAGTTCCAATCTACATAAGTTCCTGACAACCCTCATGTTTATTTTCATTGTAGGATACTTGTTGATAGTCGAGAGATAAGCTGTATCAGAAATCGATGCTCATGTTTCAAAACATTGGATTTCTCTCGAAACAGGTGATAAATAGATAGTTTATTTGGTTGAAAATATAGAGAAAATTTGAGGTATGAACTTTTTCCTTACTGACCCAAGTTACATTTTCAAGGGGATATCACTAGGTATGACATAAGTTTCATCTGTACAAATGTTTTCACCTAATATACAACCAGAGGAACATAAAATTACATTTTAATTCTCAAGAGTTTTCTTTGGATAAAATAAAATTAAAAATAAAATAAAATAAATGAAATAAAATTTATAATAAGAAAGTAAGAAATAAAAAGACTTTAAAGAAAAGAATTTGAGAATCCATAAGTAGACTATAATCCCTCTAACTTTAACTGAAATAAAGTATGTCTGGGCTAATCCTAACTTCTTTATCTTTTCTAACGGATTTAGACTGATTAGTTTCGCTCAAGGAAAGTCCTTGGAAATTAAAAGTTCCCCTTGAAACATTCCTGTAAGAGAAGGTGTTTTGAAGGTCGGATGAAGATTATTCCATAGTAATCAAAGTGAGTTAATAGACCTCTAATGCTAAATTATAAACATATGTCATCCCTGGTATATTGTATACAAATTGATTTCCCCCACTTCATGTTTTAAAAAATATAAGACATATGTTGAAAGGAAATTCATAAAATCATTGCCCCCATCTAGTCCAGAAATAGATGATGAAATAAAATTCATTATATGATTTCCCTCATCTTGACATTTAAATGAAAAATTATTGATTGAAGTGGTGAAAGTAAATTCAATATGGGAATTAGATAACTTCACCGGGGTACTGAACAAGCTCCCTGGCATTGAAGCAATGTCTACGATATCTGCAAGGCTGTTATACATGTATTATAATGCACTCTGGTAACTATTTCTCTTTTCCACTAGATCTACATTCTAAGTCAACACATGACTCCCTAACTAAAACATTAAAATTACTTTTCCTTAAGGCGAATAAAATCGAACAAAGTCTGATAGATCAGTTAAGGCTGTTTTGATTATCTTAAGCAAATCTGAAATCAATTTTAAGAAAAGGAATCCATTAATAAGCCTGAATTCGAGATCGATGAATGATTAAGTTTTGAAATTTTTTAGAGACATGGATGAAGTCCAAAGTCCATTTGTGTGTCTTTTTTTAGAATGTGTTTCACATAAATGCAATAATGACTCCATTTACCCAATAAAGGCTACTTTGTCTATTGTTCTTCTACATCTCATAGGGAGACGAGATCCCTAGATGGAGCCTATGTTGGAACATGTATATATTTATAAAACTTTAGACTTTAATATATTTCATTCTCGTTTAAATAAAAAAAAGCGCTCTTAATTCTTATCATCGATGAAGTATCCCATTAAATCAAACGATCCTAATCTCTTCAGAATTATGGAGCCGCGTACTCATTAACGATACAAACAAATAAAAGACTGCATTCGAGAAATCAGGTTTCGGAGCTTCGCAATGCAAGAATTTAAACATACAATAATTCCAAAGTCCTGATAGCCGAAATCAGGAAATCATCTTAAGCTCTAAACCAACTCAATTAAGAATTAAGAATGATTAACGGTTAATTAATCATGTTGCGATTTTGCATTTCGGGAATCCTGCATGCAACAACTATCAAAGTCCTGATAGCCGAAGTCACCAAATTGTCTTAAGCATTAAACCAGATTAATTAAGAATTAAAAATGATTAGCGGTTAATTAATCATATTGTGATTTCGCATTTCAGAGACCCTACCTTGAAAGACTTTCAAAGTCTCGATAGCCGAAATCGTGAAGCTATCTTAGGTTGATCACGATTATTTAAAGGGGTTAAACATGATTAAAGTTAATTAATCACATTGCGATTTTGCGTTTCAGAGATTATACCTTGAAATGTCATAAGATATCCCGATATCCAAAGTCATGAAATTTTCTTAACGATAAGTGTGATTAACTAATGCATTAACGATGATTATCACGTAATTAATCCTTCGCTAAATAATGACTCGGATAAATTCAAATTTCATCTATTCTTTTCCTAAAAATTAATGACATTAACAATTGATTTACGACAATCATTCCAAGTGAGATCCTACACCACTCCTGAAATCTTATTCATTAAGAAAAATTAAATGCTTCGTCGGTAGAAGTATTGGAAAATCGACACAATTAAAGGAAAAGGATATTGAATTTCAAATTTCATTGTGCATTTTCACTACGCAGTAAGTTTTCAAGGTAATAAACTTTGTGCATTTCCTATGATATATATTCGAGACCTGATACCATGGCTCCTCGAAAAGAAACTAAAGCACCTGGTGAAGGATAGAGCCAAAAAATAGATATCATCTCTGACACCTCACCCAGAAGAATAGACATCCTTAAATCCTGGATGCAAGTGTTCAATATTCTATAGTATGAATTGGTCAATTCCCTGGATGACTCAGGTGATGATGAGATGGAGGACCTGGCTACCAAATACAAACTTTTTTCCCAGTCCGAGCTACATAAGATAACGACGAGGCCTAGGATCTTTCCCTACAACGATATGATCGGTTGGGCATTGGAGAATGTGGATATCCCTACCAAAACCATTTTCAATTCACAAAACGTCGTAGTTGGGTATTTTCGGCTAGAACATCTACATGTGATGTACAAATTGTCTGTGGTATCCAATTTCATTTACAATGTCAGTTTCCTAGTAGAATTTAACAAGAAGGAATGTGACCAATACAAAAAAAACCTTCCCGATTTAATTAAAGACTGTTACTCTCGATCTGAGAAGTTCAGAGCTGATTCCCATGGTATATACTGAGTTTCCACACTGGAACCTCACATAATGTACATAGCAATGATGATGTGTAGACTCTATGGGAAAGAAGACACATCCCATTTCTTTTTACAGAGGGTGCCCATTATGCACTCAATGGTCGAGGGTTATTCTTTTGATTGGGCTAAGATATTGTCAGACAGTTTGGTTAAAGAGATTACAACATATCAGTCACTAAACACCAAGGGGAAACTAGCCCAATTTTTCATGTCGACTTATATTATGGATGTCTTCTATTCTATGATGCCTTTTCTGCTGATGGGATGGAGCTGGACTCCAAATAGTGATGAACCTATACATATTTATCGTTCGAAGCTTTGGGAAGACAAGGTGAAATATTTCTTATATGAAATCTGCAACTAGGTGGTGGTATCGATGCACACCGCTATATATGGTTACCCACCTCCCAGAATCTTCGACAAAATTATGACTAATATGGGCAATATAGAAGACTGGTACATCAAGGAGCATTTCTCCTATATTAGGGTTTTTGGTTGTTCGGTTCCTCCACATGATCTGCCTAAATATTTACCAGACTGATTGGTGTGCTGCAAAATAACACATCAAACTGTGTTGGACAGATTGGTAAGGAGCTCAAAGTAGTATAGAAAAAGGTATGCCCATATTTTCCCCTGCATATTGGTAAGTTTTCTCTGCTATATTTTGGCCATTCAAAAGTGGAGGTTGCGGCCCTAGTAGAAATCAAACTGGTCGATATTGAATTCAAGAAGCATGATCCACAGAAGATCATAGGTAACCATATGACCAACTTCAATCTGAAAAGATATGAACATGAATATTCTCCTCAGGATGAAGTGTTTCGAGGAGCGAGGTCCTATCAAGAGGTGTTAGATCAAATTCAAGCTCTGACACTAGATAAAATGTTCGATTTTTATAATTTCCAGAAACATCAAAGAAATGGCCTCCCCAAAGTATTGAAAGGAGAAATCTCGACACCTCTATTCACATAGAAAATGAAAACCCAAGGGTTAGAAACAAGAATCTCTAGTGGATAGGATGCCCGAGAAAATTAGGAGGAAACTGAGGCCTTGATAAAGAAGATAGAAGAACAACCACATTCCACATCGGGTAAACCAACAACTGACACAGTCGGGAAGAAGAAATCCACTGAGATAGGTAGTTCTATCCAATCTATCACACCTCTATAGTTCAGTAGAGGGAACCCGATGGCCGAAGCTGTATTCATAGGAGACCTTACACCTATTTCAGTAGTAGAGATACCTCCTTCAGAATTCTTCTTCAGTAAGAAGAGAAGGTTTGTGGTAAAGAGAGAAACACATAAGAAGTAGGGAATTGTTGTTAAAAGACACATGGTGATATTAGATGGGAAGGCCTTATAAGAAGAAGAATTCACTACAGAGGTCACAGGCTCGTTGGGAGCCTTTGCGACAACAAACTAGTTTTCAGTGAGGAACCTAAAGGAGAAGTTGAAGCAGAAAGATATGCTGATAGGCCAATTGAAAAGTCAATTGAAAATGATGGAAAATAATGTCAGGAGTGAGATCAACAAGTATTTCGAGCATATTAGAGCCAATGATAGACAAGAAATCTAGCAGCTCAAATCTAGTTTTAATGAGATGCAGAAAAAGTCACAGACAAGCGATGAATTAGTCAGACAACTGCAAGTGAAGGTAAGCTTAACTAAAAAAGTAGTAGTGGATATATTAGCTTTCCAAACCCAAACTCTAGAGGTACATAAGGAACTGGAGTCAACACAACAAAGCCTTTTCAATAAGGTGGAAGCTATCCAAAACCATTTTCAGGTGGTAAATCAAGCCTTAGATAAAATTTGTTTGAAAGAGAGAGAGGTTATTGCGGCTCAGACCGATTTCCAAGAAGAATTTGTGTTGTCGGCAAGAGAAGGAGTATCTATGGTTTCCAAGTTCTCTGTTTCAGAGAAAATGAAAGGCACTATAATATTGAAGGCCTGGGAAGCCAACATAGCCAAAAGTAAAAAGATGGCCAAGGAAGTCAAAGAGGCTTGTGAAGAAGCTTTTAATTCGCTTGACAAAGAGTCATTAGGCCTCGAAAAAGATAGTATCTCTGAATTTCTAGGACAATTTGATATAGAAAAGCATCAACTTAACATTAAGACCAACGTGGAAGAGGCTCAGGCTGAAATCTTATAATTAAAGCAAATTGATATTACTCAGATAAATAGATGGCTAGTGAAGCCAAATTTGCAGCTACAATCTATAGATTCAGAATATAGGAGAATGGAAAATAGATTGCCTCAATTAGAAAATAAATTATATTATTTTGAGGAAAATGACTTCACAGAAACCTCCAGGCTGATGGTACAATTTGTGAGAAAATGTGTTAAATGTATCGAACAAGGAAACAACAACACCTCCGAGAACCAATGAGGTAGTTTGTACACATCATCTGTACAGATCATGATTAGAGATTATCTATTTATGAGCTGGACAACAGGAAAGAAAAACACCTATGCCAACATGACTAAAAGACAAAAGAGATGCAAGTGAAGTGCTTCAGTTTTCACTTTTTGTAACTTTTACTATTTTAGAAATAAGGAGAATTCCAACCATTTAGGGTTGAGAACATTATGTATAAATACATATTTAGAAGAATGAAAAAAGGCTACTTCTTATCGTATTGTAACTAAGAAAACTAATCCTTTGTGAGTATTAATGCAAGCACAAACAGGGATTCCAACTTTTGTGTTGTTTGAGTTATGTGTTCTTCTTGTATTTCATATTTCCAGTTTTCTTTATGTTACTCCTCGAGAAGTGAATGACTACAATTCAGTACATCTACTGTGATCATATTTCATTTAGTTATCTGATAAGCATGTAGTTTTTCCTCTGTATTTTCTATCAACAAATACAAGACTTGCAAGCTACTTGGACCACTATATCATATATCCTTTCAGGGGTGCATTCCACTCTTTCTTCTACTATAAACAAGGTAATATTCTTCCATCATTGATTCCTTAGCTTGTTTAATAGTTTTGTAACTTTATTCATCACCACTCAATTTGATTAATTGACTTAGACGACGAAACACGACCTCTGTTCCATTCAACTATTAATTTCATTTGAGGATTTAAATTCTTACATAACCAATGTAAAGAAAAAG
>SNQJ01S0143646.1:0-10943 GCA_010110895.2 Picea sitchensis
TTTATTTATATTTTTTCTTATTACATTTTATTTAATAATTAGATTGTGTACAAATTAACTTTTAAAAAAATATTTAAATAATTCAAAATATTAGTTGGTAAATTTATCTCAAGTATTTATTAATTTTTAATTATCATATTTTAATTATTTACAATTTTACTTATTTTAAATTCATGAGACTTTTCAAATTACTTTTGCAAATAAATTTTTCCACAAACAGAAAAAACCATCACCTATAAAACATCATTACATAATTTAGCTCTTAGAAAACAATTATGATTTAAAAAAAAAAATCATGATATCAATACTCATTTGATTTCAAAACACAAGGAGTTGTAAACCATCTACATGTCAAACAAGGAGTTGTAAACCATTTAAAAGACAATAAATTATGGGAAACTTTATTATGTAAACCACCTTCATGTCAAACCATCAAACCCTCTAGATGACAAGTCACTTCCGAGACACTCCAACATAACAGATTTATATTTATAATAAAAGAAGTAACATTGTATGGCAGATTCTGGACTAATCTTAAAATTATTTTTTATTTAAAAATAATTAAAATATAATATAAAAATGGTAAATAACACTAAGTCTATAAAAGTTTTTTAGAGAACTCTTCATCTGGCACATAGTCAAAGAAAGTTTTTTTGAGAGAACTCTTCATCTTGCACATAGTCAAAGAAATTAGAGAAATAAAACCTAAACAAAGAAGTGAGAAACCAGTCTTCAAAATCAAATCGTTGTTGTTTTTAAAGCTTAAACCTATTTTGAAAAAAGATTCAATGGTAATTAAATTGAGTGCTTGATCTGAAAAAAAATTTAAAGCCTAAACCTGTTTTGAAAAAATATTCAATGGTAATTAAATTGAGTGTTTTTTCTATGAAAAATATAGGGGAGTTTACAATGTCAACCGGTGGTATCAAGCATTAGCTTGCGAACAATATCTTGATCATTTAATTAACAAGTGAACAAAACAATAAAAAGGTCATTTCTGCTGTGAAGTAATAGTAACTCGGAGATTTGTTATCTGACATATCAAGATATGATGTTGGGTGATAGTCCTGGTTTATATACATGCCAAAAAAAAAGGAAAACTCTAACAGGGATCAAAGTTACATGGCTGATCATGAAATCAAATCATACATGTAGCTGAATAAACTCAATTAGAATTAATTTTGAAACGAATTTACAAGAGTAAGTATCCGCTCTGTAGTTTATTTACAACTGTTTCTTTATCATACTCATATAAAGGGCCAGCACAGAATAGCGGGTAGCACCATCGCTGAACTTTCCTATGGCAATAGGTTTAATAATCGAACCTAGGACCCATGCCTCAACGAAAAAAATATGATGGAAATCAAACACAAGTTTCCTCAGACTCGAACCCTAGACTTGTGCTTCAACAAATCCACTAGAATGCAATTCAATGCAATATGCACAACCAAAAACCTTCTTATTCTTACATATATATTGAATGAGAAAAATGTCGAGGTAATCCCTGCTTGTTGGCTGCTAGCTTTTGGCTTTTAGTTTCTTCTTATCCAAACTCGGTCTTGGTCTCTAACTGAACTCAGCGACTGCATAAACCAGAAACAATGTCAAGGAAAACATTGTGTAGATGAGGAAAGGTCTTTGTCTACACAATCCCAAAGTGGCGGTGAAGTCACTAAAAAAAAGAGACAATCCCAAAGTGGCGGTGAAGTCACTAAAAGAAAAAGAAAAAGAGAGAGAAGGAATAG
Organism: Picea sitchensis; assembly: GCA_010110895.2. Lineage (NCBI taxonomy): Eukaryota > Viridiplantae > Streptophyta > Pinopsida > Pinales > Pinaceae > Picea > Picea sitchensis. The sequence goes on from SNQJ01S0143646.1 coordinate 1,746, forward strand.
GTTTAACATAATAATAGCCAACCATCTATCTTTCCTGGAGCATCAATTCTCGAGTTCGAATAGCACAAACCGAAAACTTCTGTTTCTTCACGAAAATTACGGGTAGATGCCTCTTCACGGATCGCCCTAGCTCCACTTGGCCCTCCTCTCCGACAGCTTCCATTTCCATGCCTAAATTACAAAACAGGGCAAACATTGAGTGGGGAAATCTAAGGCAGTTTTTTCAAATTCAAAAATGGGCGTGTAGGAAGTTAATAAGTTAGATACAAATTTAAACATGATTGTCTCCTCGATCAGCTTATTGTACTTCATGTCTCTTGGAGATTTAACGACGGTGAATTGGAAGCTCCAGAATTAGTGATCGACGGAAGTCGGAAAATGAGTTGATGGGAGCATGGACGCGGATGGGAGCATGGATGCCCATGGGTATGGAAGCGCATGAGTGTGTTGCACGGCTATCTAGTCTGCAGAATCTTAATGACTCTGCAGCAGGCTGGATATTGCTCGCCATGCTATTCGGCTTATCGTAATATGCATATCGGGATTTGCGTTGCACAGAAGAGAAGATCTTGGATTATCCAACTTGCAGAGAAGAGAAGAGGACATATTGGGATCTGCATTGCACATAAGAAAACATTTTGCTAAGATTTTGTTAAATTTGTACGGCCTCTCATCACTTGATGGCTTTTGTACGGCCTCTCATCACTTGACGACTTTGAAAATCAGAAATTATGTATCGAATCCTACATCACCTGTATTCAATACTACGAAGGATGAGGGTGTTCCCTTCGTCCTCGACAACTTCGAACTGCCCTCTTTTGCAGGAAGAGGTGTTGAGCCCCACCAGATACGAAAATATAGCGCTTTCGGATATCTGGAAAGATACTCAAGGAGCACACTCTTTGAATGGGTTATTAGATCCCATCAATCCTGTTTTGAAAGTGGAGATACTGCGATATGGTGAATTTGCAGAGTTATTTTATGATGCATTTGATAGTAAACTTTCCACCAATGATTTTGGTGGGTGTAAGTACAGCCTTGATGAACTATTTGATAGTTGTGAAAGATAGTTGTGAAAGGCCTGTTCATTCGGGAGCTTTCTCTACCACTGGCTATGAAGTGACCCAGTATTTGTACGTGGAAACTGATACGTTGGGGAGGCTGATAGAGCAATCTGTTTGGATTGGCTTTATTGCAGTCTGCACAAACGCTGAAGAGATACGAAGACTAGGAAGGCGGGATATTATAGTAGCATGGAGAGGAACCGAAACACGCCAAGAATGGATACAGAATGTCAGAGACATTTCAGTTCCTGCTCGATTATCATTTAGTCGTTTGAAGCACAAGGGCGTCAGAGCCGGATTAGCAACTACTGCTCGTTTGAAGGGCAAGGGCGTTCTAGATCGAGTATCGAGTACTACTCGTATAGACGACAAGGGCGTCCGGGTCGAGAAGGGATTTTTAAGCTGCTACATCTCTAAAGGACAGGATTCAAGATGTGCCAGAGATACTGTTCTTTCAGAAATTCTAAGACTGGTGGATGAATACAAGAATGAAAGTTTGAGTGTAACTTTGACTGGGGACAGCCTAGGAGTTGCTCTCGCAACGTTAAGTTCATATGACGTTAAAAATATCCTTAACTCAAATTTACCGGCACGGCCTATACCTGTGACTGTATTTGCATTCGCAAGTCCGCGCGTAGGGAATAAAGCATTCTCCCTGCGAATGGAGGAGCTAGGAGTGAAGGTGTTGCGGTTGGTGAATAAGAGCGATGTTATTCCCAAAGTTCCTAGACTTGTTTTCAACGAAAGTTCATGTAGATGGCTGAGTAAACTATTCGATTGGCTTCCTTGGACATATTTTCACGTGGGTGTGAAAATTGTTTTGGACAACAACGACATCCGTAATCTTGATCCTGCTTATGCCCACAGTTTAAAGGTTTATCTTCAACTGATTGACGGCTATGTGGGAGAGGGTAGACCTTTCAAATCCTCAGGGCGAAGAGAGTCTGCATCGGTTGCAACGACTTACTGATTGGAGACCTTGGCATTCCCCTTATTGGTGGCAGTACCAGTACTAGTACCAACACCAGCAGCAAGATCAAATTAATAAATCTGGACAAGGACAAGAATTAGTAATAGGACCCAGGCCTAGAATTTGACGTCCCACAGGACGTTTTTTTGGTTTTTAGACGTATTTGACATGTGGATATAAAATTCACACGTCAAAATTTACCAGTATAAAAAATCTCAACATGTCATAAATTTTAGGTGCTTAGTTTACTATAGTGTCACTTACCTAGGCTTCACAGTGAAGAGGGGTTGGGAAAAGGTTTGTTGGAGGATTACACATAACAATAAACAAAATTTAATTAGTTTCAGACTCCCAATCCTTGAAATTTAATTAGTCCATAGTCCTAGTTCACATAAAGTGTTAATAGTTAATTGAATATCCATTCATTGATAGATAATTTGGCACTCATGAATTTGAGGTAAAACTAAAATGACAGGCATGAAAAACAAATGACCGTCATAAAAAATTCACTTGACAGGTAAGATAAATTTGAATTTCCAGCCCTGATAGGACCGACTGAATCACCTGAAACCTGTAAGCTACTAAGATGACTGACTGAATCAGATCTTTTGTCTATTATTTTATTTTAATTTTATGTACTTTATTATCACAATGGCCAATCAAGTGATCAGGACGAAAAAATAGGGTAAATCAGAATCAAACGCCTTTTGTAAGAGACCTAATTTCTTATATAGTAGACTTGTTAAGAATTTTGATTGCATAATACACTTAGACTTGTTAAGGTATATCGATGTCGATTCATTATTCACTTGCAATGGCATAAAATGTAAAGGTGCAGGGCATAAAACTTAATGGTGTATTTTAACTAAAAGCTTATACCTATTGAAGATGGGTATAATTAATGATCTTTTAATTCTAAAAACTAATCTTATGGCTAGCAATTAAAAATGCTGGTATTATTTTAGTCATCCTCTTAAATCAAGGAATGAGATTTCATGTTCATAATTTTTTTGCATTTTTTAATGCTTATTTTTCCTTGTTTACTTTTTCACATTTACTTAATATGATTAATATTTTAATGCCATTACTAGTGATTGCCAAATTTACCTAATTAACAAAAATTAATATGTATACAACACCTCATTGTCATATTTTGTTGCTTCAATAAGTCTTTAGACATTCATCTATCACAATCATGGGATTGTGCTAGTATAAATTCATCTCATTACATTAAAATACTATAATCATAACATTAAAATACTATAATCATAGCATTGTAGAGTAAAAAGTAAAATCATAACATTATACTTCAACTTTCTAAACAATTTTGGTCCCTTTGAGTTCTCTAATCTTTATTTTAATTATAAGATTTTAAAATGAGAAACATAAAGTCAACCCCTAAGATTACCCAATAACGGAATAGCTAAAAGGTAGCTAGTCCCTGTTTATATTTTATCAGCATAAACATCAACTGGTCCCTGCTTATATTTTATCAACATAAGCATCAACTTTATAAATTGTTATATTAAAGCATCAATATTGAATATAGTTATTGATAATATGGTTATAAATTATCAGTTGTATATGAACTTGTTCATTTAATAACTATCTTAAAAATAGTTATTCAATCAATTTTAATTGTAATGAAAGAAGATAATATTTTTATTTTTATTTTTCTTTAAAATAAAATGTTTTAATTATTATTAAATAAATGTAATTTGAGTAATTTATATAATAAAGAGTATTACAATGTTTAATAGACATAATTATCTTTGAAATTAATTTTCATTTATTATTAAAGAAAACTGAAGCACGTACTTATGTGACAAATTAACTAGACAAACGATTCATCTGAAATTATTTTTTTGGAGCTAAGAACGTCTTTGCTCATACACAAATACTCGTTGTTATGGTGAACAAGTGTATATTCTTCTTTGTAGATCGTTAAACAAATTATAGGAATGAAATCTTTTGCATCTTCAAATTAGGAAAGCAAAGTAATATCAATAATTTTTTTATTATATTTTGAAAGAAATATGGTTATTAAAACAAATTTTGATGAAAGAATGGAATCACTGCAATTTGATAAGATGCTTACAGCCAACAGCGGATAATAATTATGTGTATAGAATCAAACAAACATATTGATGCTAAATTTGGTGGATTGTTTGTAAGGGTAGTTTTTTATATTTATATTAAAAATGCATGACTACCTCCAAAACAATGATTTTGGTGGATTGTTTGTTTTGGTCATTTTTTATATTTATATTAAAAATGTATAAAAAATTATTAGTTACATTAAATAGTATTTATTTATTTTTAATGAATTGTAATATTTTTAAAAAATATTAACTTTTTATTTCAAAATAATAAAAATAGGTAAATATAGATTAATATAAAAAAAAAACCTTTACTTTAAAGTATGATTATAATTAACAATTTTATATAACATATAATTATAATTAATAATGAATCAATAACAAACAAAATAAATCTCTTCGACATTCATATGTTAAGCTTCCTCCAGAGAAACCACTTAAATTGATTTAAAAAATAACAAGCCTTGATAACATAATATAATATCTACATAAGCATGATTATGCATTCATAGAGTGCACTTAACACATCTTACACATGCAACCATACAGTTCTCTGCGATCCACTTGTCGATTACAATTACCATCTTGAAACGTGGATTTGCAAAAGCGAGAGGCTCTCAACGTCGCATCCTATTTCATTTGTAACCCCTTCTCAAAACTTTTGGAATGTGACAACCAATTCACGGTATTTTTCAACAAGAAAGTATTCTTGGGTTTTAGTTAAAACTAATTAGCAGGAAGAGGGATAGTATTCAATGTATTCAGTTTTATGTAACTGAAGGAGGAGTTGTATAAATGTGATTCCTTAGAGACATTTGAGAGCAAGGGGGCTTCAAGCCCTCTCCCGGGCTTCATGGTTGCCTAAGGCTGGATGTAATCTCCTGGTTCCTAATAATAGAATGATGTTGCCACTGTCCCGTGGATGTTTCCCTCACCCTGAGGGTTTTACCACATAAATAGCTTGTCTCCTGTGTGATTGTTTTCTATGCATGTCTGTGTTGTAAATTAATTTTTTGTGGGTTCTAGAAGACAACAAGTGGTATCAGAGATTCGAGGTGAGAGATTTATCTCCTGGAGGTGAGAGATTTCTCTGTCGGTGTGTGAAGTTGCAGAACGAGATTTCTATGCGGTAGTTTCACAGAGGCGGATCTAGATCGGGAGTTTTTCCTGTGTGTGTGGAGGATGTCATGGTTCATGTCTGAGAATCAGTCGGTGCAGACTCAACTGTCAATTATGAGTCGATTGGAATAGGCATACTGTGGCACCATTGTTTAATAATATATGCACATTCTAGACCGCGATAAGTGTAATTGGCTGAAGGAAAAGATTGAGACAGTGGATCCACAAAGCGTGGATGAGTCATGGGATAATTTTTTCCACAATTTTTGTTGGGTTGGCATCAATGTCCCCGAGCATCTCCGGGCAGACGATCTAGGAGATTTGGAGGTTGATTTGATGTTTGATATGATGGAGTTGCTCCTGGCTATGGATATGCAAGTAGTGATGTTGCCTATGGCAAAAAAATTGACAGTGGTTACATGCAATCAAGTAGTGGTTATGGGCCTCCTTTTGGTGGAGCTAGTGCAGGAAGTTATGCAGAAGGATATAGGGATGCACATGTATATTTCTTTCTCCAAATCACTATGAAAGACACAACTATCGGTCATGCAAGAGGTTTTGGGTTTGTGGTCTTTGGAGACCCTTCTGTTGTAGATCGAGTTATTCAGGAGAAACACACTATTGACGACAGAACCAAGAAGTTCTGGATAGAGCGAGCCACAAAGGCGACATGGAGGCTGCTCATGAAGTGGAAGGCTGTGAAGGGACACGCTAGTGGCCTGCGTGTGGCTACGTTTGAGATCTGTTGTGGATTGGTTGTTGATGTCCTGCCAATCTGCAAAAAAAATCATGGATATGTAACTGGATCTTGATATCTGTTGTTCAAATTCTTGCATCTTCGTCAGATCCGAGGCTAGATTGTTGTTGTTTGGAAGGATGTGCAGGAGGACAAGAGGAGTCCTGATCTATGTGTTGGAGAGAAGGCTTTGTGAAGTTTGTGCGAAGGAGAATCTGTTTGAAATAGAACCATTGTTGCAGTGGCAGACATGATCAAGGCAAATCTCAGCACAAAGGCGAGATGCATTGGACACCATGGATGGATAGATCCAGGCAAATCGAAGGTCAAGCATTGATTAAGGTTGAGAGATCGAGGCTCGTTGTAGCCATTGAGGATGCATGGCTTATTTGGGTATGCCCAGTGCCTACAACAAGTCTGTTTCTTGAAAGGCGATATGTATAGTAAAATTATAATAGTGTTGGTATCGATGGGATTTCAAGAATTATATAATGCAAGTGCCTTGGGAATTATATAATGCGCCTTGGCCATATTTATTCCATTAAAGCTCTCTATTTATTTTCACTTGTATTTGAAGGTTGATTTTATTTATTCCATATGTAGAACCCACACCTTTTAATAAGAGGGTTTGATTCTGATAAAGACGTGAGATATGCATTGATTTGGGGTCGGAAACTAAGTTAGTCCAATGCAATTTGATAGCGTTGCGAGGTTCATTGGGTTTTCATAATCTAGTGGAGAATGGACAGAGTAAGTACCGATCCAGCATGGAGGAGCAAGAAGATTCGAAATGAAGATTGGAAACTAAATGTGTCAGTGCTGCAAGATTGATTCAAGCCTGCTGGTGCACCCTTATCGATTGGGTGCATTTATTCGCTAATCAAGGTGTCCGGATGGTAAATGGAAATCGAGCGATGGTAAAGTCACTGTGAATTATTTATTTATTTTGGAGTTGTAAGCAATTACATGTAATTGGGCATATGGCTGTAAGACCTGAATAGGCATGCGTACCCCTTGTATTTTGCCGGTAAAGTCTAGACATAGGCTTAGGTCATAGGGGATTGGTTTCAGGCCGGTCCATGATATTGCATGTAATGAAGCTTGTTCAAAGGCTTGGGGACCTCTACAAAAATCGGCCTGGAGGTGAGCGCTGAACACTTACTTGGGCGACTTGGCTGGATTTGGTCAAGGGGATGCTCGTGTTAAGGTGGAGCATAGAGACTCCATTGAAAGTTGCCTTGAGCTGGTGACAAGCTCACTTGGATGGCTTCATCTGTTTTTTGGCGAAGGTCTCGAATACAGAGTTCGAGGTGGAGCACTGAAGGTGCTCAAGATCGCGACAGGAGAGTTGTTTGCAAAGCTCAAGTAATTATTGTATGGTCTGAAACTCGAGCAGACAAGTTTGTACAAGATGTTGAATCCTTCATGGTGAGCCAAGTTTTACAAGAAGTGACTGTAACCATTGCGTTTATGGTACTCAATATCTTGGTTTTTAGATTGTTGACAGTATGCTTATAGCAACCAGTACCATGGCTAAGATCAATAGATTGGTTCAGTTGACTTGGATATTAGAGATGAAGGATCTGGGAGTAGCAAAACAATCTTGAGCATAGAAATTCACAGAGACGAGATTGATGGTAAGGTTTGGGTTATCACAACTTGAGTACATGGTAACGATACTCAATAAATTCAGTATGAATGATGTGAAACTAAAATCTTTTTTGGCTTTCCATTATAAGTTTTCTTCAGGTTTGTGTCCAAGTGATGAAGAAGAAAAGGGTTATATGTCTCATGTATAGTGTGCTAGTAGAAAGATTAATGATTGCGATGAAAGGATGATATATTTCACATGCAGTTGGTGTTTTCAGTGGTAACATGACAAATCTAGGGGGAGCAATGAAATGGGTGCTTCGGTTCTGAAAGCACCTATCTTCAGCTTGCAAGAAGGTGATGAATGGACAATGGAAAGATGTCAATTTAATTGTTGTCAAGGTGGAGATTGTTGGAATGTGACAACAATTCACGGTTGTTTTCAACAAGAAAGTATTCTTGGGTTTAGTTAAAACTAATTAGCAAGAATAGGGGCAGCATTCAATGTATTCAATTTATGTAACTGAAGGAGGAGTTGTATAAATGTGAATGCCTTAGAGGCATTTGAGAGAAAGGGGGCTTCAAGCCCTCTCCTGGGATGCCCAGTTGCCTAAGGCTGGATGTAATCTCCTCGTTCCTGATAATAGAATGATGTTGCCATTGTCTGGTGGATGTTTCCCTCACCCTGAGAGTTTTACCACGTATTTTATGTGGGTTCTAGAATACAACACAAACCAGTTATAATTATGTTTCTTCTTGTGCTTGAAGGTGCAAATACTTTAGTGAGACAATGGTCGAAGCTACTTATAATGTCTAGGGACAATATTTTCTCTCTGTCTCAATGGTTGAAAGCTTGAAATGTGGATTTGCAAAGGGAGAGGTTGTTAGCCTCTTGTCTGCATACAGACTCTCTTTGTAGTTCATTTGCAACCCCCTTATCGAAACCATTTATCGAAACAATGGTTGAAGCTGTTGTGTAGTGTAGTGACTATATTAATTTAAGTCTATTAATTTCATAAATTGAAACAGTAACTTCTACTTGATTGCAGAAAACTCAATAATTTCTTTTAATTCAGCATATACACATGTTAAATTAATCAATCAACAACAATTTCATAACATAATAAAAATTACTTAACAAAATAATACAAATTTACCTCTTCCTGATGCTAATCTCTCTGTTGACCCGGTTGTCCAGCGCGCTGCTTTGTTTTTGCCTAATGCGCTGACCAACTCTGCCCAAACCGTGTTTCCTCCCTGCCAGCTAGGAGCAGCCTGTCCGGCTTCCTAGCTCCAGGATATCGTAAGGCTATCCTGGCCCCCGTGCCCAAAACCCCCAGCAAACCGGTTCCCCCCGTAATGATCCTCCTAGACTGCAGAACTCCAACTCAGAACTAGAAAATCCAAAAAACCCTGAAACCAGAACTCTCTCCCTCTCCAAAATGCTTCCTCCCCCAATAATGCCTCCTCCTCCTCGTAAGACTCCTCTTGTCATATCCCCTCCACCGACTCTCTTCCCGCTCATTAATATCTTATACTCATATTTAATGTCTTATCCCCTTATTAATATCCGATCCTCATATTTAATGTCTTATCCCCTCCCGCGTACGTAAATCATTT